>JBDJHY010561950.1:0-16732 GCA_039654485.1 Withania somnifera
ATATGTTCTTGAGTAACTTTTGTATGATTTGATGTGTTTTTTGTGTATTTTCAGGGTAAAGTTTAAGTCTAAAACTTGGAGCAATTATAGGAAAAAATGGAGTTTGGCAGACACATTTGACGTGTCGTCCAACTTTGGATGTCTCTCCCAAGCTTTTTCGTCTGAGAAAAAATTAACTGTTTAAGAAGATCTCTTTTGTCCATAAATGGATGGTTAATCTAGTCTTGGACGAACTGTCAAAAGTTGACATCCAGATTGTTGAGTAAGGAAAAAACAAAGAATTTGATGAACTTTCCAACCTTGGATGGCTCGTCCAACCAAGTTCCTTCCAAGGAAAAACACACTTATTTAAGAGATGAAACATATGGAAGGATTATGACTCGTTTGGGCTTAGACAATTCTCCCAAAGTTTCGCCTAAGGTAGAAAGATAATTAGTTCTAAGGTTTGAATAATAAGCTTATACTTATGCATTATAAATATTTGTATCAGGTTATTTTATAGAAGAGTTTTTTCATAACATAGTTTTATATAAGATAGTTCATATTTTTGTACGCATTATTCTATCTTGTACAAAAAAAAGCAAAATAATTTCGAAGAATACTTTCTTGGTATGATATTTATTAACTATTCTTTTTACTATTGTGTATTCACGATCATGAGTATCTACACCCCCAACTCTAAGGTTGAGGGATCCATGGGTGAAGCAAATCTAGGGTTATAATTGTAACATGGTTCTTGAATCTTAAAGAGTGTATGCACACATAATCTCTCCAGCTCAACTGATTTTTTATGGTTGCAGACACTAGAACATGCTGTTCTTAAACCAAGGAATTGAGATTTTGATAAGAAATTCGGGGAATTATCCCTCGTCTAATGATTATTTTTGTAACAATAATAATTGTTTGAAGTTATTATGATAGAAATATTGCACACTTTTCAGCCTGAGAAGGTGTAAAAGATATTTATCTTAGATTATAGGTTGAAAAAGATGTAGATAAATAGCACTGTTACTATAAATAACTCTGCACTTAGGAAAGATTGCAAGACTTTAATGTTTATAATCCTATAATCCTAGGTTTTCACATTACTTTGAACCAATTTACAACGTACGTTAATTGATCTTTAAATTTGACTACAAAGTGTACCTATTCTAACAAAAAAATCCCCCTTATTTACTTTTATGTATCTTAGAAATAATTGACTAAGTGATTATATATTTTTATTAGGCTTGAACTCGAAAACATATTCCCTGTGGGATCGACCCTAACCTTGTTGGGTTCTATAGTTGCACAATGATCTTTTATGCTTCGACCGTCCAGAGGTGTAATTTAAGTGTTATTAATTTTTGACATCATTGCCGAGGAATATGGTTGTTAGTCAAACTCAAGTGTGATATTTAAAATTTAGTCTTATTTCTATTTTTTAAGTTTATTTTTTGTTTTTTCTGTGATAGGGTGTAAGTAGTGTATGCCAAATACTTGAAACTCGAGTATACTATTACTACCCTTCGATCCAGAGATTACTAGAATACTAAGAAGAATGAACAAGTAGGATGATGCACCACTACTGGTCCCTAAACAACTGCATCTAAATAAGATGCCAAGAGGAAACCATCCAGCTGCACCACCTAGACCTCAACCTGTGAGGAATAACAAGGTGTATGAAAACGATGATGAAGCAAATTTAGATGGAGTTGGTTCTATTTGAGCAATTATTTTACCTCCTCTAGCACCAGGTAGCAAGTTCAACATCAGTAACACTATGATTCAACTTTTAACCATGATGGGGTTATTCAGAGAAGTAGTAGGTGAAGACTCTAACCTTCACTTAAAGAACTTTGCTTCCATCTGCAAATCTTACACCTGTTGGGAGTGAGTCGAAATGTTATTCGCTTAAGGATATTTCCATTTTCATTGAGCAGAGAGGTCACTTTGTGGTTAGATGACTTACCTTAGGACTCTATAGCTAATTAGAGAGAGCCGAGAGAGCCTTTCCTAGAAAGTTTCTTCCCTCCCTCTAAGATGCTGACACTTTTGAATAAAATTACGGACTTTAGATAGAGGAATGATGAGGCTCTGGACAAAGTTTGGTTAAGGTTTAATAAGAATATAAATCAATGTCCCATTTATGGGTTAGGAGATCATTATTTAAAGGAGAAATTCTATAGAGCTCCGAATGCACCTTCAAAGTTTGTTGTAGACAGTATAAATGGAGGATCTTATATACGAGAACTTATGCCAAAGTGTTATATGAGCTTTATAAAGTGACCAAGAATAACTAGGGCTGACATACTAGGGAATCAAAGGTGTCTAGTGGTGCAAATATTGATACTATGTCAGTGGAGCAACTCTGAAGAGAAGAGGAGAGAGAACAGGATATGGCCCACCTAAGAACACAAATAGACTTAAGGTGCAAGTTGTGGCTACCTATGGAAAAAGACGGTATGATGGTAACGAATCGAACTCCGAAAAAGAGGAAAAGTATATATAGAACCAATGGGGGTTCCAATAGGGAAACCAAGATTGGAACTACAACCAAGATTACATTAACAACAAGAGAGACTACCGTGATAGGGAGCAGAATAACTTGAGAAATAAGGATGCTTACAATAAGAAAAGGAATGGAGTATATATGCCACCAGGTAATCGAGAGAGAGAGAGAGGTTGGCACTTCAAAGATGGAAGATTTTATGGGTGAAGTGTTGCACAAGGTGGAATTATAAGATGAGAGCATACAGTCGATAAAAATGAAGATCTCTAATATCGACCAAATGGTAGATTCCTATTCCACCTCAATAAAGTAATTGGAGTTCCAAATAGGAAAAACGTATGCTTTGTTAAATTAACAGATGGTTGGAACATTTCCCAGTGACACAATTCACATTCCTGACCTTGATAAATCTGAGCTATAAAGATAGACTTGTCATGTCACAACGTTAAATCAAGCACTATTAGGAGACAACCCAATTTTTTTGTTAATTTTTTATTTTATTGCTTATACTTAGTTTATTTTAAGAGATTGGATTATCACGTGCTTATGTTTGCAGGGATGCAGAGTTTAAATAGTTAAAAGAGGGAGACGAAGGATTAGATGAATCGTCCAAGCCTGCACGGAGCGCCATACCGGCCACCTAAAAAAATAACACTGGTTCACTCAGGCTTTCAGACAGAACATTTGGATGAGCCATCCGAAGTTTTGTCCCAGGTAAGTTAAATTTAAAATCGAGTTTTATCTTTTATTTGTTAAAATGAACCGAACCATACTTGTATAAATAAAAACCCACATTTCCCATATTTTATTTTTAGTCCATTTCAAAATATTCCCAAGTACAAAATGATCGTGTGCTTCCCTCATCCTCTTCCGACTATCCCACTAAACTTCCCATTTTTGTCTAGTAACAAGGATCAGTTACTATAAATACAACTTGTACAAACTCGTTCGTTATCTACATCTACTGATTTCCAATTTGTAAAACAAACCCTAGTTATTGAAACAAGCAAGCTACCTAACAATACCTGTAAGTACAAAGTTTAAATTGCTATTTGTTGGTTGAAAATTTTGTTTTCTTACATTGTTGCAAGGTGAAATTTGAGTAGCTTAACACATGTTGATTTTAATAATAAAAAAATCAATTAGTACAACAGTCTAGACTTTGATGTTTTGGGTTTTTTTTGGTATAATTATATTGTAAATATAGGTGTGGAAATTCCATGAACTAGTATATGAACTGGTATGCATATGATTTTTTGTCAAAAAAAGTTTACACTTGACTGGGTAATGAGCAGATAAAGGAAAATCATCTTCCTTGAGACGAATCACATGTGCTCATCATCCAAACAAAAATAAACTTTTTAAAGTGATTTGACTAAGACAAAATGGGAGAAACACTAACTTGAGATGACTAAATAATAAACAAGAAAGATATGGACGATGTACTGGACCAACCCTCCAAACTCTGAGGATTCATCTAAACCAATTGTATATCCAATCCTAGACCTGATAAAAGATAGACAAGAGGGTAGACGAATAACCTCCCTTTAGAAAAAGCATCCCAACCTTCTGTCTATAACTACTCATTATGCTTACACCACCATGCTTTATTCCAATGATCTTTGAACTAATATTAGATATCTTACCGGGTATTAATGGCACCAAAACTTCCCCAACATTATGGAGCAGACAACAGATTGGTACATCCTAAGGACTCTAGGATGAAGACGATAGCCCAAAACAACGTGTTACCAGATTGCAGACACGGTAAACCTAATCTTCTGTCGAGGCATCTCGACCTGTTCCATTTACCATTTCCTCATCTGATAAGGAATATGTTGAAGAATCAAAGGACGTATCAGGGACCGTCCATTAGGCAGTAGCAGTAGTGTAGAAAGCCAAAATCCTATACCATCCCAAGCCCCAGATGCACATTTACAGGGTGATATATCTGGTGATCAAGATAAAAAATCCTAAGTTTCGGGATGATTCCTGGTAGATTGTGCTAGTGTCGGACAGGATCTTTTCTAAGGGTCAATTTATAAGGATCATCACTGAGGAGTTTGGATTATGATGACATATTTACCGGACTATCCAAAAATGAAATAGGTATTTCAGTCGTATCAATTAAGCTCGATGAAAAAAACTCTAGCCAATACTATCCTACGTTAGGTTATGAATTCTATATGAACTACAAGGCTCATATATTACAAATGACTTGCAAGGGTCAGAAATCATCTGAGATGGTCATGTTGAGATCTGCTATGTTCGGAGAGTAGAAGTTGACATCTCTGAGAAAACAATCAATACAGTGTTTTTGCCCTAAATATGTTGCTCCAAAAAACCACCCTGATTATGATTAAGCTATGCTAATAGGAATACTAAGCAAAAGTGATTTGCTTAGATGTTGATAGATGCATAGCCAACATGGTTGAATAACCCGCACTTGTCTATTCAAATTGGTTCCCTGAGTTTCATTGCGATGTTTCGATGGGATGTTTAAGGATGTGAATCATTCTGACAAGAGCTGAAAAACTAACAGACAAGGATGCTATTTGGTTGCAGTCTTGTTTCGGAGTATAAGATAAACTATAGCAGACTGATTTCTAAAGAGAAGTTGTGTGAGAAGGTACTACTTATCCCTACCCCTACTTAATTATTAAATTGTGTTAGATGGAGAATGTTTTGATTCTGTTGGGGATAGCTTGAAGACATATGACATTGAAAGGTATAAGGATCTTTTGAAGGAAGAGATGAAAAACAAATATAGTAGAGCTGCTTTTACTTCTCAAAAGGTTCAGAGGGACTAGTGGGCACAAATACGACTAGATTAACTGAGATTCCCTCTATGTATTGGGATATAAGCCAAGCCCATAGGGCTACCCCAAGCCATCTAAATGAATATCCTCCTCTTCTCTTTTCGACTTTACCCTGTTAAACTTTACAAAATTAGTTAAGAGGGGAAGAGAAATAAGAGGCGGTTGGAAGTATTTTCTATTGAGGTTGAGTAGTTAATGGATCAAAAAATCAATATAAAAGAAAGAATGAACGAGTATCTCCAAATGATGAGCCCAACTAAATGGGATAACTTCTAGTTCGAGATGGAAAAGCTTAGAGAGGAGGTCACTCTATTACAGCAGGGTCAACAATAGTTTCCCTAATAGCAGTGGATCAAATTAAATCTGATTATGAGGACCCTATATTGAGCTTTACAGAAATTCAGTCTAAGGGTAAAACTGTAATGGCTAGGGGAGATGATAAAGAGGAATTCGGTAAAAAAATAAAAAAGAGTAAGCAGGGTAGTAAGAATGAGGAGAAGGATCTGGATGAGGCACTGTGAGCGTCTAGAGAGATGTATGTGATTGATGAGGTCCAGAGGAGAGCATGGTCTGTAGATGCTCCTACTAGTGGAATATCAGCTGAGTCCGAGCATCTAAGCAAGGTTCCTATGATAGTTGAGGAGCAGATTAATGTAGCGAGTACAGCCGCTGAGCATCAATATCGGGTTGTTCCCAAGGTGCATGATACAAAATAGTTTGTTTTTTAGATACAAACCTTTTTCCATTTATGTTTCATTTGTTTATGCATTGGGGATAATGCAATGTTTTGTGTGGGGAGGGTAGTACCTATTTTGATTCATTTGAGGGTTTTTGTTGCCATGTTTCTTTTCCCTTGGACATGCTATCTAGTAGAACTGACATGCTTAGGTCTCAATTATTTTAGTGAGTTTTATATTTTGTTGTGTTGTTATTAAACACGATACCCTATACGAATAAAATCTTCAGTATCAAGAATTCATTGGCTTTTGTTGAGTGTTAGTTGTATTTAAAAAAGGAATTGATTGTGACCTTGAACCTGTTCTTTTCATTACCTCTCTTAATTGAGATGAGACGGGAGATTCAATGGTTGACTAAAGCTATAAATAATGAGTGATGCTGACTGTATTTGTCTGACTAAAATATATGTGAAACAAGTCTAGATTGATATGAGTTATCTACTTAAAAAGTGCGATTAAGTAAAATTAGTTTAATCTTCTTGTGTATTTGATATATCAAACTTTCCCGATTCAAGTTTAGATAAGTAAAAATTAGGATGACTTCAAAATGATCCTAGGACTTTTTATTTAGACACTAAGCCTTAAAAGTGTCTCCAAATACTGTTGAGTTTCCATGGTTAATCCCTATAACCATATCTCTGAAACCAATAGTAGATTGACCCCTAAAAAGTAAGAAGTAGTGTTTGTGGCCCTGGTTCTCTGTTAGATATTATACACCTCAATCATAACCTGAGTTGAGGGTGGCTATGTTAGAAAACATCACGAGATAATATGTGGTAAAATTCTGCCTTGGCCCTGGTCCGATAGAGAATAATGTGTTTTCAACCTAAGTTCAAAATTAGGTTGAGGGTGGCTACTATGAAGCCTTCTTATGTATAAAATAAATAAATAAATAAATAAATAAAATAAGAGGAGGCCAAGTGTACATAAGTAAATGTGTTGAGGCTAAGGAGTTGAAAAAAAGATTGTTAAAGGAAAATGAGGAAAAAAAAGAGAAAATAAAAGAGGGTGGTAATGGAATAAACTGAGTTACTCACTGTGATTCAGGTTAGCCCATTCAAAACTACATTATTGTTGATAAGGGAAAACCTATGGCTATTTTATGCATAATCTCTTTCTGAGCATGAGCGAATAATTTCCTAGTGCTATGACAAATTAATCTCTCTATGTTTGCGGACTTCTTTGGAGTAAGATCAAGTAGATGCTTAAATCGATTATAAAATGTTACTGCAGTAATTTCAAGTGACACGAGCCTTGTAAGAGGTCTTTCAGTTCTTTTCTCAAAAGTTTTAGTTAATGAACAAAACTAGTTAGCCAGTATGATGTAATGCCAAATGGTTGATTTTGCTGAAATGAATTTTGTATGGTTGTTTAAAGTGTTTAGTATTTTTATTGTGTTGTGTTGTGTTGTTTCTTGAGGAAAAGAAAACTTTCTAGGTTGATGGTGTTGATGTGATGGCAATTTACGTCACATATTACACTTACAACTATGAAAAATAAATGTTCTTGAGTAACTTTTGTATGATTTCATGTATTTTCTATGTATTTGTAATGTTAAGTTTAAGTCCAAAACTTTGGAGTAATTGCAGGAAAAAATGGAGTTTAGAGGACACATTGGACGTCTCATTTAGCCTTGGACGGCTCGCCCAAGTTGTGTCGTCCAAGGAAAAATTAGTTGTTTAAGAAGACCTCTTTCGTCTAGAAATGGACAGTTCGTCTGGTCTAGGATGAACCATCCAAAGTTGACATCTAAATATATGATTAAGAAGAAATGAAGGACTGGGAAAACCATAAGAGATGAAACAAAAGGAAAGATGGATGGCTCGTCTGGCTCATAAGGTTTGCCTAAGGTTTCACCCAAGGCTAAACGACAATTAGTTCCAAGTTTTGAATATTAAAATTATACCCATGCACTATAAATATCTATATTAGGTTAATTTATTTATGAGCTTTTTCGTAATAAAGTTTTATATAAGATAGTTAATATTTTTGTATTCATTATTCTCTCCTCTACAAAAAAAACCAATGTTTGAGGCCTTTTATCTCGTCCAAGGCCTCAAACCTATTTTTATCCCTAAAAAAAGCCTTTTTCCATTGCTCGACTAGAAGTAACCACGAGTTCTAAGTGTGAGAGTTATTCTATCATTGATTCAAATCTTTAATCAGTTCGAAGAATACTTTCTTGGTATGATGCTTATTGACTATTCTTTTTACTGATATGTATTCACGACCATGAGTAGATAAACCCCAAACTCTAGGGTTGTAGGATTCATAGGTGAAGTAAATCTAGGGTTATAATTCTAACATGGTTCTTGCATCTTAACGAGTGTATGCACACATAATCTCTAAAACTAAACTGACTTTTGGTGGTTGGAAACACTAGAGCATGCCTAGGTTTAGTTAGTACAACCCTGTGGTACACCTTGGAGTTGAGATTGTGATAAGACATTTGTGGTGTTAACCCTCGTCTAATGATTATTGTTGTAACAAGAATAATTATCTTGAGTTAAATATTGCACTCTTTTATGGCATAAGGTGTAAAAGAAATTTATGTAGGATCATAGGTCAAAAAACACGTAGATAAATAGAATTATTACTACAAATAACTCTGTACATAAGAAAGATTGCAAGACTATTAATGTTTATAATCCGAAGATTTTTCAAATCCTGGTGAACATAATCTTAGGTTTCTTTCATTACTTGGAACCCATTTACAATGTACGTCAATTGATCTTTAAATTTGACTGCAAAGTGTACCTATTCTAACAAACAAATCCCCCTTATTTAATTGACTAAGTGATTAAGTATTGTCATTAGGCTTGAGCACGAAGCTATTATTTCCTATAGGATTGAACCCAACCTTATTGGGTTCTATGTTTGAAAAATGACCGTTTATGCTTCATCTAAAGGTGTAATTTGAGTCTTAACAACATACAATAGGTAGGAAATTACTTCCTAGTTATGCTTCATAAATGCATGCTCATCGACACAGCAAAACAACTGCCTAGATTATCTCTAAAGGCACCAGCTAGGACTAATGGATAGCTACTAAGATCTAACCACTAGTATAATCCCCTCCTCAACCTCAAATACGTTCCAGGATTGGCATGAAATCCAAAAGTAGGGACTCATCGTCCTAGGGATATATAACAAATGAAGATGCCAACAAGATAGGCAGTTAGCCAAGATAACAACTGTAACGGGGCTTCAAACTAGAAACCTAGCCCTGAGATGGAAATTTACCAACAGTATACAATATAAGTAAGCAATATGAAAGATGTAATCATAGCCTACCTAAATTTCAGTGATAACCTCAAAATGCACTCTAAAATATCCAAAGAACCACAAACTAAGATCGAAATTGTACGAAACTATAAAAAAATAAACCACCCATCAAGATGAGAAAAACAAAATCCATATTTCTATAAAAAAAACGGGGTTAGAATTCAAACTCAAAATGAGTCCTTAAACCCTAATAGCTTGAAAAATTAGGATATTTATACCAAGACATAGAGCACAACTCATAGAACGTTTGGTACAAAATAGGACCCAATCTGATGGATAATAATGAAGAATATAAGCCCTACATTATAGAAAACTTTATAACTAAAGAAGAATCGAATAATTACTTGGTAGAAAGGATCGTAGAACCATCAGGTTATGATTTCACAGAATTTAAAGCACCAAAAAGACAACCTAATTAACTTGTTATAAGCTTTCGCTTTAAAGAAATTATGAAAATAGGGAAATTTTTGTCAAAATAAAGAAGAAAACATTTATATAGGCCAGCTAGATGGTGTTGTGATTGCGGTATAGGACATCCAATCGCGGCCCTTGGCTTCCTTTCCCTCTGCTATTGTGGCGCTCAGCCCCCGCAATTGATATCTTTCAGCCCAGATAACATCAATCTTAATAATCGAGGCTCATGATGGAAAAAGAGTTCGATTTCGACAATCCACATATGAAATTCTTAGGTAATCAATATTTCTGACTCAATATAACCGATGATAAGGCAATATTAGGTCATTTAAGATAAGGAAGGCCTGAAGTAACAACAATTAAAAGATTTTAGACTATAAAAATGTCAGGAAACCAACCTACTAATCCCAACAAGTCACAAATGACTTGGGGCAGTTACAAAAGTGCACTAAACACGGGAGAATTGCGAAAATAGAAAAATAATCTCAAGGGTCATTACACCCCAGGAAAGTTTTTAAGGAACTCGGAAATATCTCCAAAGGATTTGACTAATTTTTCTAACTCTTTTTAAGAAATAAGTGATTAACTTATAAAGCTTTGATATTGATAACTACGTTTATAACTAGCCACTTTGGTGATATTTTGACAATTCTTGAAGAAAATGACTAGTTATGTAAAAATATTTTAACAAAAAGATGTGGATATTTTTTCTAACTTTCAAAATTTATTTATAAAATTTTCAAAATAACTTCTTTACTTTAAGGGGAAAAATAGTTCAACTTTGGACTTTTGGGTTTTGGGGGTGATATTTGATAAATGATAATAAAAAGTTTGACTTGTTTTATCAATGAAACTCATTAGGGGAAAGGAAAATGATACAAAAGTCCATTTGAAATTTAGTGAACCATGACTTCAGAGCTTTTTTCTTTTTGGTAAAATGCGCTCGATTTACTTTATAATTGAAAACTTAATTTTATCATATTTTGGAGATATTATTGTCCACTAGGCCAAACGAAAAAACCACTTATAATTAGTAAAAATATTCAATTTAGCATTGCGTTTACAAGTAAAAATAAATTAAAAAGGAACATAATTACAAAAGCACAAAATGAATTTCAACTTATTTTGAAAAAGAAATCTAATTTGCAAGTCAACAATCAATTATGATATATATAAGTACAAAACTGAGAGATTATAGAAATAAGAGCTTAATTGAACCTCAGGTCCAAATAAAGTCTTCTCATCCAATCTTCAATTCTCCATCCAATTGGGGTTGTTTGGGGCTTCATTCATTTTGAAGTTTTATGGCGAAAGTTCAAAAATAGAAAATATTTAGGAATTTATTACAAGAAAATATCCAAATTTAAAGTTTTCAAAAAAATAGCCAAAGTTTGGAATTTCTCGACTACAACCTTCCAGATGTATTTGAGCTTTCCATAGAAAATTCGAAGTTGTATATGGATTGTCAGTTACATTGAGCTAGCTTGACTACAACTTCCAGTTGTATATGAGTTTTCCATATACAAGTGGAAGTTGTATTTATGATGCCAACTACAAAAATACTCAGTACTTGTTAATGTAAAAATAAAGACCAAATACAATATACAACTTAAGTTGTAGCTGACAGACCAAGAACTATATATAACTTAAATTGTAGTCGAGCAACTAGTATATATAACCAGTTGTAGACGAGCAAAAATAAAACTTTTGCTGTTCTGGCTATTTTTTTTAATAATTTTATAGAATATGTGCCATAGTTGATAATTCTCAAAATGGGATCATCATCCCATTTTAAAAAGACACCTTTTTTAAATTGTATTCCATTCTTTTTAGAAAAGATTCATCAAAGGCTGAAACTACATTTGACCTGATCCATGCTTCAATAGGATATATAGGTATCACAACGACTTGGTCATATTCTTCATGAGATTTCCATTTCATTTGTAGTGGAAAATGGGGTAGAATTATTGAGAGGATCTCAAAAATTCTACCAACATCAAAATGTTGTATCCAAAATCAAAATTTTCTTTGAAGCACCTAAATGGGGACGAATTTTTAGGAGATCCTCATAAAACTCTCCACCAATTCTGAATTTCAGGATCGAAAGGGTTTGTAAATCAGGAGGTTTTGAGTATGTTGTCACGCTTTTTATTCTATTATTTTTTTAATTACTAACTTGGTCTCACTCAGTTTTCATCTTTTTGTAGAAAAATAATCCCTGGCCATAATTGGGGATGGTAAAAATAATGCATAAATACCTAAGTGATTGACATACTACAAGATTTATGTAGAAATCCTTTAAGAACAATAGGTCTTTAAGATCGCAACAATCCTTGCAAATAGCCAATAGACATTCTCTAGTTGGAAATGTTTGTTGGCCCCAGACTTACAAGGCACCTCTTCGAGTTGGTCTAAGCCTTTGAATTAATTTTTTTTACATAATTTTTATAGTTACATATGAGTTCTTTTATTACAAAATCGCACGAACTAGGTGCACCTGATTCTCCTCTTTCGGATTGAGATGAGTAGGAAACCCTTCTCGAGTTCAGTGATTTTTATTTATAAAATTTAAAAAAAGAAGTTTCTTTACCCATGAGTTTACTTGAAAATTAAAAAAAGAGTTGGTATTTACTTATTTTTCATTTGTCCAAACTTTTAAAAAAATTGGACAAACTATGCACACTTGATTATCTACCCTCGAGTTGAGATACATAGGCAACCATCCTCGGGTCCGGTGATCCTTATTCAATTTTTTTAAAAAAAAATACATAGTTATTCTTTGTTAAAGAAATATATATATATATATATATATATTTTAATCATATCTTTTAGTTGCTTGGTGCTGTCATAGTTAAAATTGTGCACCTTAAAAAAGAAATAATTGCCCTGATTGAGAGTATTTAATTTGTGGTGAATCATAGATTCTTTGGTACCTCCCATTTATACTTTTTTTATAATTGAAAATTTCTCTTACATACATTTGAGATAAGAATAGTATCGGCCTCATTTTTCATATGCATTGAGTGATGAGTTTTGCATTAAGTTCATGCATTGTATTTTTGATTTAAAACTTGGTATAAATGTTTGTTGAGGTGAACTCGGAGTACTAGTTGATTTGAGAAATGATTATAGGCCTTCTTTGATACGAATGTACCTTTCAAACCTACCAAATGACATTAATCCTAGTATTTCTCACTTTGAGCTTAAATCCTTTTCTTTGGTCAACCATATCTAAATCTATACCCTTTTGAGTACTTACATGCACTATCCCCCTCTTGGACCAACCTTCTTGAGTGCACTAAAGATGTATGAATTATAGAAAAGATTCAAGTTTAAAATTCCAAAGGATAAAGATACAAAGTCCCCTAAAGTTAAGGATACAAAATGACTTCAAAAAAAAAGTGTCAAATACTCTTCATATTGTCTAGAAAAAAAAAAAAAAGAATGAAAAGGTGAGGCAAAGCCCCAATGTTAAGATAAGAAAAAACTCTGACAAAAGAAGAAGTTTTAAATAAAAGGAGAAAGATTCAACAAATAAGGACTCAGAGAAGTCAAAATAAAAAAGGGACAACAAGGAAGTTCAAGCATCAAAGGTGTACTAATCATCAGAATCATGAATTCGGTGCAACGCTCATGGAGAGACTAATTTAGTTTTCCAAAATAAATATCCTAATACCTAAGCTTATATTACAAGTCGATAACAAGTCAGGCATGGCATGATCTCATTCCAAATATCCTCACATTACTGGAGAATTACATGAAGGCCAAGCATATGGCATCACAATTTTGTGCATTTAACATTATTTTGAGTGTGAGGATATTTTGCATAAAGTACTTAAATCAAATACGTCAAGATGAGTGAGATAGGACTATATTTATGGTGAGAGCACTTGAAACATGAGGATCAGTAAAGTTCAAAAACTTTGTTTGAAGCAAGATGAACAAATCTTGTTGACACTTAGGTATGTTGAGGTACCACAAAAAGTTATGAGAATTACCCCAATGTCAATCTCAGTTAAAAGAGAAGTAAGTGAGATAAGCATGTATGCAATACTAATTATTGGTACCAACCACGTTAACAAATTGATTCTTTCCTAATAGTTATTATTCTTCAAAAGAAAATGAACATATATTCACCTTCTTAATACTTTCCAAAGTGGCTTTATCATTTTCAATTCAAGTTTTCCATTTGTCATCTTAATAGATATTAACTGGATAGTCACCTCCTTTAGCATGACAACAATTTGGAGCGTCAACTCCTTCAGCGTGAAAACTATTTGAAGTATGACCTCCTTCAGTGAGACAACTTTTGGAGCATCACCTCCTTTAGCGTGACAACTATTTGAAGTGTCACCTCCCTTCAAAGTGATAATTATTTGGAGATTCACCTTCTTCGGTGTGATAATTATTTGGAGAGTCACCTCCTTCAGCGTGATAACTATTTGGAGTCTCACCTACTTTAGTATGATAATTATTTGGGGTGTCACCTCTTTCATAGTGAAAATTATTTGGAGTGTCACCTCCTTCAGGGTGATAATTATTTGTAGTGTCACCTCCTTCAGCATGGAAATATTTGAAGCTTCAACTCCTTCAGTGTTAAAATTACTTGGATCAGCACTTGCTTCAGTGTCGCACTATGGTATAATTTGGTTCGTTTCCTTTAAATGAGGCAGTTAGATAAGTCATCCCATACAATATAGCATATCAATTTCAAGTTGGGTCATTTGTTTTTCAATAGATAATCTAGGAACCCTTCCGGTCTAATATGGCATAATAATTTCAAGTTAGGTCGTCCGCCTTTTAATGAGATAATTTGGGAAGTCATCTCATCCAAAATGGAAAATCAAGTTCAAGTAGGGTGTTTTGATTTTTAATGAGATAATTCTGGAGGCCATCTCATCCAATATGGAAAGTCAAGTTCAAGTTGGGTCATTCGCCTTTCAATGAGATAATTTGGGAAGCCATCATGTCCAATATGGAATCTCAAGTTCAAGTTGGGACATCCATATTTCAATGAACTTGATATGCCATATTAGACGATATTCTCATTTAAATGAGACAACTAGAAAGCATCACATCAAATATGGCATATCAAGTTCAAGTTGGATCGTCTGCCTTTCAATGAGAAAATTTGGGAAGCCAACTTGTCAATATGGAAAATCAAGTTCAAGATGGGTCCTTCATCTTTTAATAAGACTATTTAGGAAGCCATCCCACCCAATATGTCATATCAAGTTCAAATTGGGTCATCTGGCTTTAAATGAGACAATTTGGGAAGCCATCTGTCTAATATGGCATCTCAAGTTCAAGTTGGGTCATCCTCCTTTCAATTAGACAATATGTGAAGCCATCCTGTCCAATATAGAATATCAAGTTCAATTTAAGTCATTCGTCTTTTAATGAGAAAATTTGGAAAGCCATCCCATCTAATTTGGCATAGCACCAACCCCTATAATGAGTAGCTGCCTCCTATTTTTGTCGACAGAGAAGATCCAGCAGCCACATTTCTGGACCATACCAAACTCTATTCATAATCCATTGAACCATGCTAGAAAAGCCACCAGCTTTGCCTACCCTCTCCACATCTCTGTCAACCTGCGACCACAATCCATCAGCACTTTTACCTACTTTTAACTTAATTACTTAGACTTTATTTTTGTATAAATAACTAACAAGTTAAAGTCTCTACTATTTTAAACCTATTATTGCACATTTAATATTTTATTCTTTATTTTGTCATTTGTAATGACCCTTATGGTTATTTATGAGAATTACATGATGTTTAGTAGTCTAGAGCTTTCCAGTAGCTGCCCTAGGTCATTTGTGACTTGTTGGGGCTGGTATTCTGGTTTCCTGGCGTCTCAATTGAGATTTATCTCACTTTTCCTATTTTAGAGCCTAAAACTAAGTACTCATAAACTTTAGTCAACTTTCCTTCAGGACAAGCTCATAATCAAATCCATATTTTTATTAGCTCTGAAATGCCAAATAAAGTTTGAGTGGACCTTAAGTTTGCGTTTTGGGAATCTTATTTTAAGTTTGTGTTAAATTATGGTTTTTCATTTTATTTAAGGCCTAATTTGGAGCTAGGGTGGTCTTTTGTTGGTCAGAGTGTTAGAATGGAGTTTTGATGCTTCTATTAGCTCTCGAATGGTGATTTTAGGCTAGTAAGATTGTTAGGATATTTCTTGGAATATTGGTATCATTTTGAGTGCCTTAGTGGCATAGTGTGAATGCGGTGCTTCTTGGATTTGGGGGTATTTTCTCTCAAACGACCTTGGTTGGTCATTTTAAAGATCTTATTAGACCTAGAATGTTATTTCCATGTTGTTTACAGTTTTGGTTTGTTGAAATTAGACTCAAAATACTCATTCTAGACCCATAGAGTTCTTTTTTTTCAGTTGTGTGAAATTATAGGCTTAGACCGCCTCGGCGATAGGTTGTATCGTGCCTACGAGGTCTCCCCAGTGAATAGTAGCTATCTCTAGTTGCCTTTACACTACGCACAAGGGATCGTACAGGCGGTGTTTGCCTCAGTAACCTCGATGTCACCCCCAACGACACCACTGTTGTGACCCCTTATATCGCCACAGTGGAAAATACAGACAGTACAAATAAATAACCTTATTTATTTCTATTCATTCCATTAAAAAAACTATTTTTTCTCTCAATTCCATCATCAATTTGTATGGAACCTCATCAAAAGTTGGATGAAAAATTTCCAAAGCTTCCCCTCATTTTCCCCCATCCTTGATAAGTTCTATTTCTCTTTTATTTCCATGGGAATGGAGTTTTCCTCCATTAATGGCCCCAATTGAGAAAACTTGAATTCTTTCCTTAATTAAGATATTATTGGATAAACCATTGTTCCTTGTGTTCATTTTACTCCTTAGTGTAAATACTTCATCAAATTTCCTCATTTAATTCCGTAAAGTATGAACCTTTGACCTTTTGTAATCAAATCTATACCAGGCTGTTTTGAGGCC
>JBDJHY010562060.1:0-11460 GCA_039654485.1 Withania somnifera
TATAAATGAATAATTGAATTGTGACAGCCTGTGATGGCTTAGTTGTATTGTATACCAATTTGACTGAAACACTCCTTGATTTAACTTATATGATTTACTTGATAATGATTGAGATTAGAACTTGATTTTTGGATTCTGAAACAAATCATATGATAAAGAGAAGGGAAATGATTTCTACTAGTGAAATAATAAAGCCAAAGGGAAATGGTTTCGACTAGTGATATGGTAAACTTGAAGGGAAATGGTTCCTGGTAATGATATAGTCCAAAGGCTAATTGTTTCGAATGGATACATAGACCTTGTGAATTACCTATGGATCCTGATTGTGACCTATAGCGGCAGTGGGTATGTATATTAGTGTAGAAAAGCATCACGACTAATTACGCATTGCATTGCATTTATAGTTATTTGTGCCTTTGATTTTCCTTGTTTGCCTAGTTGATACTTTAAATACTGGTATTTTGTGATGAATTGAGATTATTGTTGACACCTGAATTAAGCTGATATTGGTAGTTATGATTTGTGAAAATCTTCTACTTGTATGGATTTCTGTATATCATAGACTTGTATTGTTTGTTTGGATGTTGTTTATGGATTGTATGCAGGTTGTGGTTATTGGAGGGTGGTTGAATGCTAGGAGTTTTCATTATCACCTTATATTAGGACCGACCAAGGATGTGTTGAGTACCATTATTCATGTACTCACCCTTATTTTTCTACACTTTAATACAGGTAATATGTCGGAGTCTTCTTTAGTCCTCCTTCTCTACACCCCAAACATAGGTATTCGAGATATTTAGAGGTAGTTATCAGTCTTCCAATAGTTTTTGGATATCTTTTTATCGTACTTTGCAATATCTTTACTTTTTTGAAGACTTGTATGACTGATGCATGCACAAGTTCTTAACTAGAGGTTGTATCTACTTAGTTGAGGGTTTAATGATTGATTTTATCTTTAAGTATTATAATTCCATATTATTATTATTATTTTATTTCTGCATTTATTACTCATTTTATGCGTCATTAATTTTGGATGATCGATGGTGGTGGGGAGATAGGTGCCATCACGACTAAATTTTAGATCGTGACAAGTAAGTATAAAATCACTAGGTTCATAGGTACCACTCTACACAAGCCGAAGTTTAGTTGAGTCTAGAAAATTGGTGCAGAATTGTCTATTACTTATCCTTGAGAGGAAACATAACTCTAGGAAAAATACTCTTTTATTCGTTCATTCTTATCTAGCATGGTTAGTTTGCATGTGGTTAGTCCTTACATGTTTTGTTCAACAGATGGTTAGGGCTAGGGATACATATGATCGAGAAGAGCATCACATTCCTAAGACGCTACCTTAGGTAGAGGTTGGAGAAGTTCTAGAGCTAGAGGTAGGGAGAGGAGGGCTTCCCCAGTCAGAGGTCATGTTAGAGCAGCTCCCTCGACCTTATATTGAGAGGGATGGGATTAGGTTCCATGTGAATATATGGCATCCCTACTTGTAAGACACACTACTGAGGGTTCTAGATGTGTTTGAAAGTATGGCATAGGGCGATACTTCACATGCTTTGCAGACTCGAGGAGGGGAAGAGACCCTAGAGCAATAATCTATTCCTATGTTTTTGATCTGATAGGCCAAGCACTAGAAGTTTTGATTCAAGTGGGTCAACCACAAAAAATTCAAATTTTAGCAGGTAGACGTTAGTAGTTAGAGGCAGGTGGGTTAGCCACCAATCACATAGAGGGTTTATGATATGCCTATTATAGGAGTTTGGATTAAGGGCACAATCGCTAATGAGATGTCAGATAGGTAGCAACATAGGTATGAGTGCTTTAGGAAGATAGACTCCTCATAGTTTTAGGGAAAGCAGGATGAGGATGCTTATGAGTTTGTACAAATATCATGAGTTTCTTCTGAGTGTTGGATTAGTTCAGGATTACAACATTGATTATGCTGTATTGCAATTGCTTGGGCTAGCAAGAAATTGATGGTATGCCCATGTTGATTCTAGGATAGTTCAGTCCCCTCCTAGGACTTGGGAGATACTTTCTAAGGCCTGTATCAACAAATTTGTGCCTCGTAGTGTGAGGGGTATCCTCAGGCATAAGTTTGATAGAATATCTCATAAGGTATATCAGTTGTGGTGTATGAACATGCTTTAGACGTATTGCCAGATGAGCAGGAGGAGATCACTATGTGTATGAGGAAGTTGACTTTTCTTCTCTGTTCTACAACATTTTAGGCCTCTCATCAAGCAGGTACTACACTATAAATTATTATTGATTCTAAACAAGGTTCGAGCAGTTATAAAGATATGAGTTTGGGGATTCTCGATACAAGAGGCACCGTTTGTCAGGGAAGTTTTAGGGTGTTTCATCTGGAGGCAGGGGTTCATTCTATTATAGTAACCATTTCCATTGATATGGTCCCTTTTAGGAGGATTTGTATACTTTTGACACTAGTCAGTCAGTTTAAAGTTTGTTCAATACTGGGTAGGGTTCATATGGGTCACATCAGAGGTTTTCTGGCCTAGGTGGTCATTCGGGTTCTCAGGTTTCATCACAATAGCTTCTAATATCTAGATCTTGTTATGCTTGTGGTTATCTAAGTCATACGGTGAGGATGTGACTCCGCAAGGCACAAATAGAGGAATCACAGGCTTTGCATACTCCATCTAGATTACCTGCCTCCCCAATTTGAGGTAGGGGAGGTGCGTAGGCAGGTAGGGATGCACACCTCTAGAGAAGTGCACATTAGACTAACAGAGGTTCAAGACATGCTATATCTCAACCTAGAGTTGGGCACACTCAGTGTTATACTTTTTCTAGTAGGTCCGAGGGAGACTCATCCAATACGGTGATCATAGGTATTATCTCGGTTTTCTATTGACCTGTATCTGTATTGTTTGATCTGGGATCTACTTATTCATATGTGTCTATGTGTTTTACTATGGGTTTTGATATGCTGTCTGATGCTTTTTACTATACCCAATTGTGTTTCTAATTATGTGTGTGATTTCTTAGTGGTGGATCGGGTTTGTCGATCCCATGTTGTTATCTTATCGAGGTATGAGACATGGGTAGACTTGATTTTGCTAGATATGGTTGATTTTGATGTTATTCTGGTTATGAATTGGCTTTCTCACTGCTATTATGAGACTATTATTTTATATATGCCAAGTGTTTCGAGTGTAGAGTGAGAGGGTAGGAATGAATGGGTTGTATCCTCGAAGTAATATATCTTTTCTTCAATCTCAGAGGTTTTTTGACAAGGGGTGATTATCTTATTTGGATTTTTTATGAAAATTTAGTGACATTCCTTAGAGTCTGTCTCGGTGGTTAGGGAGTTTGTTAATGTATATCTGACTAACCTTCCCGGTGTTCCTTCTGATAGATATATTTATTTTGACATTAATTGGAGTTAGGAACTATGCCTATTTTTATCCTTCCTTACAGCATGGATCCTGCAGAGTTGAAAGACTTGAATGATCATTTTCAGAACTTACGTAGTAAGTGTTGTCTTCATCCTAGTGTGTCACTTTAGTGTGCATCTTTGTTGTTTGTAGAGAAAAAAGATGGTTCAATGCATTTGTGCATAGATTATCGACAATTGTATAAGATGACTATAATGAACAATTACCTATTGCCTTGTATTAATGACTTGTTTGATCAACTTCAGGGTTTTGCAGTCTTTTCTAAGATTGATTTGAGTTCTGGTTACCACCAGTTGAGGATGAGGCCCTCAAATACTCCTAAGACAACCTTTTTGACTAGATATGGTCATTACGAGTTCTTGGTGATGTTTTTTTGGCTTACTAATGCCCCATATGGATTCATGTAGTTGATCAATGGTGTGTTCCATTTGTATATTTATTATTTCATTATTGATTGATGATAATTTAGGGTATTCCAAGAACGAGGTGGATCATCTTTGATAATTTAGGGTTGTGCTTCAGAGGTTGCATGATGAAACTATATGCTAAGTTGTTAAAGTACGACTTTTGGTTTAGTTACATAGAATGCTTGGGAAATGTAGTGTCCAAGGATGGTATTATGTTTGATCAGTCCAACATTACAATTGTGAGAGATTGGGTGAGGCGTACTTCACCGACTGAGATTCATGTCTTTGTAGGTTTAGCCTGGTACTATAGGAGGTTTGTGCAGTGTTTCTCTTTGGTTGTAGCTTGTTTGACTTAGAAGAATGTGGATTTTTAGTGGATGGATGAGGGTGAGAAAAGCTTTCAAAAGCTTAAATCGTTATTGACTTCTGCTCTTGTTTTGACTTTACATCCTGTGCTTTGAGGCAATTAAAGGTCAAGGAGAATAATTTCCCTACTTCTGATTTAAAGGTTTCTTCCATGGTGTTTTCGTTAAAGTTTTTGCAGTATTATCTCTATGGTGTACATTCCGAGGTGTTCACCAATCATAGGAGTTTTTAGTACATTTCATCCAGAAGGACATTAACTTAAGATAACATCAACAGACTTCAAAATGACTATCTTGTATCATCATGGCAAGACCAACACGGTAGCAGATAATCTTAGTAAAAAGCCCTCAAGTATGGGTATTTTAGATTCTATATGAGTTGAGGAATGGCCTTTGGTTAATAACTTTCAAAGTCTAGCCAATAGTTTGGGTAGTTGCAGATTTCTTAGTATGTTAGGGTTCTTTCTTTTTTTTTTTGATAAGATTTGTGAACCCCAATATGATGATTCTAGTTTGAGGGATAGCTGTTATAAAGTGTTGCAAGGCAAGGCCAAAGAGAAAATATTGTATTGTGAGGGAATTTGAGAATTAGAGATTGTATGTGTCTCTAAGTTTAGTGACTTGGTTAGATTGATTTGGAGGAGGCTTGTAGCTTGAATTATTCCATCCATACAGGGGCAACATGTATGTATCATGATGTTAGTCAACATTACTGTAGTGCAACATAAAGAAAGACATCATAGATTTTGTGGCTAGGTTCTTGAATTATCAGTAGGTGAAGTTTAAGCACCATAGAATAGGAGGTATATCATATAGCATGCCCATTCCTGAGTGGAAATAGGAGATCATAGCCATGGATTTCATTGTTGGTTTGCCTATAACTTTGGGTGGTTTTTACTCTATTGGGTGATTGTTGATTAATTGATCAACTCAACTCATTTCACTCCAGTTAAAGGAGGGTACAGTGCTTGGGAGTTGTCACAGATTTATATTAGTCAAATTTTTCAATTGCATCGGGCTCCTATATCCATTTTATATGATCATGTTACTTGGTTCATTTTGACATTTTAGAGTATTATGTAGTGTGAGATGGCACTCAACTAGATATGAGCATATCTTTTTATTCCTTGACCGATGGTCATTATGACTGCACTATTCAGGTGTTAGAGCATATGCTACATACATGTATTATTGATTTTGGTGGTTGTTGGGACCGATTCTTACTGCTTGCATAGTTTTCTTATAACAATACTTATCATCCATTTATATAGATGACTCCTTTTGAGGCATTATCTAGTAAGAGTCGTATGTCTCCTACTGGGTAGTTTGAGACTTCTGAGGATAGACCATGGGGCATAGACTTGTTGTGAGACTCAATAGAGAAGGTTAGATTGATTTACGTGAGGCTTCATATTGTTTCGAGTAGGAAAAAAAGTTATGATGATAGGAGAGTTTGGGATTTTTAGTTCATGGAGGGTGATCGAGTGTGGTTTAAGGTGTCATCGATGAAGGTTGTTATGGGATTTGGGAAGAAGGTCAAGCTTAGTACTACATTCATCGACCCTTTTGAGATTCTTATGCGGAAAAAAGATGTGGCTTAAAAGTTATCCTTACCACTTGGTTTTTTAGCAGTTCATCCAGTATTTCATGCTTTAATATTTTAGAAGTATTACTGATAAGTTGCATGTGATCCAGTGGGATACAGTGATCTTAGACCCAAAAATTTCGTTTAAGGAGGAGCCAATTGTCATTTTTAATAGGTAGGTTTGGAAGTTAAGGACTAAAGAAATACCTTTATTGAAGGTACAATGGAGGCACCGTTCAATTGAGGAGTCTACTTGGGATATCAAGTATGATATGCATAGCCGGTACCCTCAGTTTTTTGACTCTTCGGGTATTTCTTATTACTTATGTTCGAGGATAAACATGGTTTTCAGTAGTGGATGATGTAATGACCCTCAAGGTTATTTTTCCCATTTTTAGCGTATTTTATAGTTTTTTCATTTTATAGTTGCATTAGGTCAAACTAAGTTTTGTTTCATGGTTGATTCGAAATGAGAAGGAGATTTTGGCAAGTTTTTAAGAATACTCAATTTTTATGCTTAATTGTGAAAGTAGTTTAGCAAACTTGTGGAGTTCAGATCCTTGAATTGGATATCCATCAGTTACATCAACTTTGGAATATGGAATTTGGTCTATGAGAACCTCCGCCTTTGTTTTAAGCCTTTGGTTGTTATTTTGAGTGGTTTGACGTGATAAGATAGAAAATTAAGAACAATGGTTGACCTGAGCAAACATTTGAGTTTAGAGAGCTCGGATTAAAGATCTAATGATTCTGTTGGATTTGGGGGATAGTTTTGGGTATATAATGATGTCATATTTATTTTCTTGTGGTCTCGAGGTCATTATGGTTAGTTTGGTGAAATATATAATAGACCTTTAATGGATCTCGGGTTAAGAAACCCTTGGATTCATATTTGAGTCTAGAAAATTGAATTTAATATGGTTGTGTATATGGTTTATTTTCATGGAATTCTAAACAAATCCCGAGGGTCCATTCAAAACCGTTTAAACTTGGTAAATTATTGTATGCCATTGTTGTTGCTATCACCAAAAGACCTCCACGTTTTGTAAGGGTTGACTGCATTCATAGAGGGTTAGGTTTGGCATTCATCATGATCTTATGATACACACTATATTCGTGATAAAAGGGCATTAGTAGCCTTTTGCGATAGCAAAGTGTAGTTCTCAATCGAGAAGACTTGTGACTAATCTATGTCGTGATCACGACGAGGTGTCTTGAAAGCGGTGAGCATGCACAAGTGTAGTGAGATCTTTAAACCTGAACTATCTCATTCATTTGCATATATTGATTATCTTTTACTCAATTTAGTAAGAAAACAAAAGGAGAATTTTGAGATTTAGCAACTGGGTAACGATTCTTAGGACTTCCTTATTATTTTTATGAACTTTATCATGATTTTGACCTAGAAACTTGAATATTTTCAAGATATAAATGGTAAAATTTCCCATAAACTTTAAAAATAGAAATTGGGTTTTGGATTACGAAATAGATTAGTGTTTTGCTAAAACTTGTTAATTAGATTCTCTAAGTGATGGATAACCCATTTTTTCAATAAAATTAAGGTATTGATGTCGTGGTCTTGGGGTGATATTTTGAATAGAGCTTCAAAATATTGAAATCCCGGTTTTGATTGTTGTGTTTCTTATGTATATTGTGTTTGTGGTTGGACAATGAGCATCTTGGAGGCGTTGCAAAAGGAAAAAGCTCTAAAGAGATCGACATTCTTAATTTCTAAGGCAACTTGAGGTTATTTGGTCTTTTTTATAAAGTGTTATTAGTTGACTATTAAAATTTCTTGTAATTGGGAGTATCGGGTATATTGAGGGTACCTGTGTGGGTTAACTAACAAGACTCACCTGGGTGTTAGTGTCAACCATGTTGGGCTTAAAGTGATAAATTATTTGATATTGTGATCCCATGACTTATTATTGTAGATTGTCTCTTTGAGTTGGGTTCGAAATTCCTTGATCATGCTTAATTAATTAAAAGTAGGCTTTCGTTCTAATAGTTGAGATATTATATGGATAATACTTGAACTTTAGTAAATGTTTCCCAATTATTGATTGATTATGATCGAGTACTACCTTAAGTGATGTGATGATATTGAATTGTAGTATTATACATATGAGATGTGAACTGTGATGCTTTATTGAGTCTACTCTGATATATATATAATTTAATTTTGATTGGCTGGCATAGGCTTAGTTGTATTATATATCGATTTGAGTGCTACGATCGTTGATTTCACTTACATTATTTACTTGATAGTAATTGATATTGGAATTTGATTTTTGGCTCCTAAAATTAATTATATGATAAAGTCAAATGGAAATGGTTCCACTAGTGAAATGATAAAGCCAAAGGGAAATGGTTTTGGTTAGTGATACAACAAACCAGAAGGCAAATGGTTCTATGATTTATTTTTGTGAATTGCCTCATTGATGTTAGTCTGCGAAGCTTTCAGAAACTTAAACGAGTTACCCTAAACTATTATGGTGATAATGAGATACTCTATTGGTGTTATTTTATAGTTAGTGAAATTAACCTGATTATGACTTGATGGTGTTTGGATATTATCTGGTGATGATGCCTCGAGTGGGCTTGATTTAACTTGCATTGCCATGGTGTTGTGATTAGCAGTATTGAGCTGATTCTATTGATTTACGATGTTGATGTTACTATAGATCTAGTGCCACACCGACAGAATATTATAAAGACTATTTTAAATCGTGTATTGTACCTTTATTATAAACATATTGTAGATTAGGTGTCGCACCAACACAATACTATATATATATATGATTATGAATTGGATTTTATGTCGGCACAATATTATCATTGATTGGGTACTATGCCGGTATTGTACATGGGCCTTATGAGCCCCCTATAGGTCTTGATTATGACAAATATCAGCAGAAGATGTGTACACTAGGATAGATATGCATCATGATTATTTTCTCATTCCATTGTACTTATATATATTGCTTTATTTCCTTCATTTTATTTGTTTCCCCGATTGATACTTTGGAAGTTGGTTTTTGGTGATGATTTGAGATTATTGTTGATACTCGATTTGGACTGATACTTCTTGTTATGATATGAGGTTACTACTTGTGTTGTGAATAATTATGAATATTTTTTACTTGTACAAATTTCTGTATATTCTTGTAGTTGTAATATTGGTTGGACTGTTGTATATAAATTGTGTGTAGGTTGTAGTTATTGGACAGTGTTTGAATGTCAGGAGTCTTTGTCATCTCTTAATATGGTTATGAAATGGATTTCACGTTTGTGTAATATTATTATGGATCGGCTACCGCATTGATACGTTGCATAGGCATTGTGATCCCCCCATAGGTCCTGACTATGATGGATATCGACAGCGGATGTGTACATTAGGACACATATATCATAATTGTTTGCACATTGCGTTGTATTTATATTAATTTGTTACTTTGATTTGACTTGTTTTCCAAATTGATACTTTGAAATACGGTATTTGGTGATGAGTTGATATTATTATTGATACTCGACTTGGACTGATACTTGTTGTTTAGCTGAAGTTAATTGTGCTGTGAAATTTTTTGAATATCTTTTACTTGTAACAAATTTATGTATATTCTTGTACTTGTATTGTTGGATGGACTGTTGTATATAAATTGTGTGCATGTTGTAGTTATTAGAGGATGGTTGGATGTCAAGAGTCTTTGTCATCTCTTTATATTAGGGATCAGCCGTAGACGCTGCTAAGTACTATTGTTTGTGTACTCACCCTTGTCGTTTTTGCATTTTTTTATAGGTGTTGTGCTAGATTCGTATTGAGTTTTCCTCCTTCTCATTTGATGCACATCCCAAGATATTCAGAGGTAGCTTCCATTCGTCAGCAGTCTTTTGATGTCTCCTTATCTTTGTTTTTAATTTCTTTACTTCTAAAGACTTTGTGAGACTTTTATATGTATAAATTCTATACTAGAGCTTATGTAGGGTGGAAACTGAGTTTTGGGTGAGATATGTAGGGTTTTACACTTTAAACCTTTTACATTTCTCTTATTTTATTTCACTCCGCATTATATTTCTGTTTAGTGGATCGTCATTAGCTTTGGATGACTTATTAATGCGGGAAGGATAGGTGTTGTAACATCCAAATTATGGATTGTGACAAGTTGGTGTCACAACACTAGATTTATAGGTTCCAGTATACACAATCTAAGTTTAGTAGAGTCTCGCGCATCAGCGTGGAGATGTCCTTTTTACTTATCCTCGCGAGGCTATGGAACTCTAGGAAAAGTATCCTTTCATTCTTCTCTAGTGCGGTTGGTTCACATATGCTGAGTCCTTGCATGTTTTATTCAACAGATAGTAAGGACCAGGGCTACAACTAATGTCTATGAGCATCATATTACCGAGCCTATCGCCCAAGGTAGATTTAGTGACCGTTGAGGTTAGTTTTACTTTTTTAGTATATTTTACCATTTTCCTTTTCTTTTAGTTGTATTATGGCAAACTAAATTTGGTTTCATGGTCGGTTAGGTAACATAAAGGAGATTTATGAACGTTTTAGAGAATTCTCATTTTTGTAGCTTAAGTGTGAAAATAGCTGACTTTAGTAAACATTCGAAATTCAAAGCCTCTTATTGGAAATCTGTTAGTGTCATCAACTCTAGAATGTGGAATTTAGTCTACCTTTGGTTTTAACCCTTTTGTTATGATTTTTAGTGGTTTGATGGGATAAGTTGGATATTTTTGTACATTTAAGGTTAGAGTGCTCTTATTCTAAATCAAATGTTTCCATTGGATTCGGGGATGGTTTTTGTTCTAGAATGAGGTTTTTTTAATTTTCATGGGTCTTGAGGGAATTTTGTTTTTTTTTTTTTGGTGAAATTGAATTAAAATGGACCCTCAACGGATATGGGGTCAAGAAGACCTCAGATATTTCTTTTGATGATTCCATAGAGTCAGAAACGTTGAATTTAGTATGGTTTCATATATGGTTTGTTTGCGCAGAATTATGAATGCATTCCAAGGTCCATTTGGGACCATCTTTACCTTGGTAAATTGTAGTTTGTTATTGTTGGTGCTGTCACTAGCAAACCTCTGCATTTACGAGGGTCGACTACATTTACAGAGGGTTTGGAAGCCATCACGATTGCATGATACCAGTGGTGTTAGTAATAAAGGGGAATAAGTCGCCTTCTGCGATCGCAACGTGTAGTCTGCGATCTTGAAGGCAAACTGAGCTATGTAGTAATTAGGATGAGTTGCTGCAAACATGGTGAGCGTTCACCTAGGTAGTGAGATTTTTAAACCTGAACTATTTCAGTCATTTGCATATATTGATCATCTTTACTCAATTTATTAAGAGAAAAGGCGAATTTTGATATTTAGCAACTGGGTCATGATTCCAAACCCCTTCTTGTCAATTTCTGTGAACCTTGTCATAATTTTGACTTGTAAACTTGATGATTTTCAAGTTAAAAATGGTGAAATTTCTCATAAACTTGAAAAATATAATTTTTAGATTTTCGATTAAGAAATGAATTGGATTTTTGCTAAAACTTGATAATAAGATTCCCTAAGTGATGGTTAGCCTATTTTTATAATTAAATTTTGGTTTTGACCCAGATCGGGGTCAAAACAATATTGAATATCTTCATCTTATACAGGTTTTTGTAAAT
>JBDJHY010562169.1:0-16728 GCA_039654485.1 Withania somnifera
CAATCGGCCAAACGAAGTTTAAGATAAAAAAAGAAACATTTCAAGAACCAAAATAGAGAATCAATCGGGATACACACTTGGAAATTGATGGAAAACAACCCCTCGGTGATAATTAATCTACCAAAAGTCCCACTACATAATAAGGTAATAAATTCCACTAATTTTCATATCCCAAGAACCATTAAGCCATTAAAGCTTCGTATGAGGTTGGAAGGAAGAAGAAGGGAAGAGAAAGTTACCTAAAAATAAAGAAGTAGGCTAAGAACCCCCCAGATAAAGTCTCCACCAAAATTCCCATAGATTTTAAGTAAAAATGGTGAATTAGAGAAATAAATCATGAAATGAAAGTATGGGTAATGACTGAAACTTTGAGCTCTGCTTGTTATATTGTGGTCGGGATATTGTGCAGTCATAGTGACCCTGTACGATCGCTTCCAAGTCCCCTGTCCCAAAATAGTATGGTCTTGGTGCCACAAGTGTCATCTCGCTAAAGGAGAAAAATGAAAATGCATTGTGATCATGTCGCAGTAGATGCTAACACACGAAAGGAAAAAAATAAGACTTACTACATATGCGTCGCTATTGCATGATTGCGATGATCATCTGGATCTGCCGATTTTTCTCTAACAACTGAATTTTCCAATAAGGGTTTAGAACTAAAACGAAATCCAAAAAAAACCACATATATATCTTTGATGAAAACATATTCTAGACTCACCAAAATCAACAAAACAACCATTAGAGGTCATTTTAGAAAAAAGAACCCCTAAACCAAAGTAATTAAATATGGTCCACTTCCTAACTTTCCACAGACACACTCAAAATAAGTCCAGACACCTCCAAAAGCATAAAAATAACCCAACTTACTCTAAAGCTGATAGAAGAATCAAAATTTTGATTTGACGCTGTAATCACCAAAAACCCAGTCATGCTATAAAATGAACTTTGCATGATCTGAATTTTCATTAAAAAACTCAAACTCAAATCAAAAACCCTTTGACATGAACTAAAGGTCAAAATAGACCAAAATTGACGTTCCAAAGCTAACAGAACTATTGGAATCTGATTTAGCACATGTTTATTAAGAATTTATTCTCAAGTTCCACTATTTTAATATTAAGCCTTTTAAAAAGGGAAACTAAAATAACAGGCTATAGAACTGCTAGGGAACCAAACTAACGGTACCAAAAATTCATAAAATAGCTTGGGGAAAAAGAAATGCCCTAGAATGTAAAATGTCGCATAATTATCATAAATGACCATAAGGGTCATTACATAAGGTCCATTGTCAATTTTATTTTGATTGCAGGGATCTGCTAATGAGTCCTGATACAAGACACAGACTGCCATTCCACTACTTCTCCCATTTTCCTTCATTCTCCCTCTTTCTCTTTCACTCATAACTCTCGTACTGTTAACGAAAACACTTCATATAAAAAATTATAACACCATCGTCTCTCTCTCCTTCGGCCTCTCTTCTTTTTGATGATGTTTATATTGTCTCTGTAATAACCCTCTACATCTTAGCTCTAAGTGCATCACACATGTATCTCATATGACGTACATGTATCTCGTGCGATGTTTGTGCATCTTATGTTTATTTCGTACAATATACATGCATCTTATGTTCATTTCGTACAACATACATGCATCTTATGCTCATTTATGTGCTATACTTGTATCTCTTTGTCGATTATTAAAAGCATTTTAGAACCACATATATATTACTATTATATATATGTGTGTGGGGGGGGGAGGTTATAATACCATTGTGAAATATTTACTAGTGGAATTCCAAAAAGTGACTTAGAGGAGTTCCACTCAAATTTTGTTCCAAACACAAGTCAAGTAATGGAATTCCAATGAGTGACTCAGAGGAATTTCAAAGAGTCACTCAATTTCCAAACCACACACTGACACTCTATATAATAATATTTCTTTCAATAATTTTCTATTCTATAAAATTTATCAGCCAGCCAGCCATGGACATTCAAAATTCGACGCTAGCTATATTTTCGATATCAACAGAATCACAAATAAAACGACAGCCTGAATACTGGCAGGGACTATCCTCATTATCTTGTTGGTATTCTTGGCACGCTTCTGCTTTCAGCAAGTCAAAGCTGAAAGCAAAAGGGTGGTAAGTTTATAAAATTCTATATTTCATTTGTATGGGACTAAGGTCCATTTACTAATTTTTTTTTATTGTAGGGATCTGCTAAGGAGGCCAAATACAAGACACGTCTGTCGCTCCACTACTTCTCCCTTTTTTCTCCCTTCTCCCTCTTTGTCTTTCATTCACTGTCGTTTTTCATAGCTTTACTACCGATGAAAACACTCCATATAAAAAATCATCACATGATCTTATCCCTCTCTCTTTTTCCCTTTCTTCTTCTCCATGATGTTTTTACTATCTCTGTAATGACCCTCTACATCTTAGCTCTGTATGCATAACACATGTATCTCGTGTACCACATTTGTATCTCATGCTGCGTACATGCATCTCATGTGACGTAAGTATATCTCGTGCCATGTATGTGCATCTCATATGACTTACGTGCACGTGTGTTCATGTTGTACAACATATATACATCTTATGTTCATTTCATTTTCTACATTTACATATCTTTGTTGATTAGTAAAAGTATTCTAGAATCACATGAATTTTATTGTTATGTGTGTGTGAGGTATATTACTATTGTGAACTATTTTCTAGTGGAATTCCAAAGAGTGACTCAGAGGAATTCCACCCATAAATTTTCTACAAGACACAAGTCAAATAGTGGAATTCCAATGAGTGACTCAGAGGAATTCCGAAGAGTCACTCAAATTCCAAACCACACAGTCACACTCTATATAACAAGAGTTCTTTCAAAAATATTCTATTTTATAAAATCTATCGTCCAGTCATAGACATCAGAAAATTTAGAGGTAGCTATAGTATCGACATTAACAAAACAGAGGCCTAAAATCTGGCGAGGACGAGCCTCATCGTCCTGCTGGCATTTATGAAATGCTTTTGCTTTCAGCAAGTCAAAGTTGAAGCATAAGGGCGGTAAATTTATAAAATTCTACATTCCCTTTGTATGAGACTAATGTATGAGAATAAGGTCTATTTGCCTATTTTATTTTGATTGCAAGAATCTACTGAGGAGGCTTGATACAAGACACCGAATGTGGCTCACTACTTCTCCCCTTTTTCTCTTTTCTCCCTCTTTCTCTTCCATTCACTATCGTTGCTACACTACATTACTACCGACAAAATAACTACATATAAAAAATCATCACACTGTCGTCTCTCTCTTCTTCGCCTTCGCTTCTTCTCCATTATGTTTTATCGTCTCTGTAATGACCCTCTACATCTTAGATCTATGTACATCACACATGTATCTCGTGTGTCACAAGTGCATATTTTGCGACGTATATGCATCTTGTGCAACGTACCTGCGTCTTGTGCGACATATGTGCATCTCATGTGACTTATGTTCATTTCGTACAATATACGTGCATCTTATGTTCATTTTATGTTCTTTACTTGCATCTCTTTGTTGATTACTAAAAGTATGTTAGAATCATATGGATATTATTGTTATATATGTATGTGTGTGTGTGTGTGTGAAGTACACCACCATTGTGAGCTATTTTCTAGCTTAATTAAATCTTCTTAAAGAAAAAAAACACCTAACTTTATTTGAGTAATTATTGAAAAATGGGCCCCCAATATTTAAGGGCCTATAAGATTGGTCTTTTACATAAACAAAGCTTTTAGACCTATTATAGCCCTTTTTGAGCCTACTTTTTTTTAATTATAATCTATAACACAAATTTATTTTTAATAGCTAAAAGTCAAGGAACAAGACTTTTAATATGGTAAAAGTGACATGGTTTTTGGTGACCTTTTAATATGGTAAAACTTTATGAAAATCGAACTTGGTGTGCTTTTCGATACTTTATGATTTGAAACCCTTTTTAGTAAGAACACTTCTATTGTACAGCGCTCAACAATATGGAGTAGAATTTTCATCAATTTTTTACCTTAATAGATTCTTTGACAACATGTAATTACTCATTCCTGCATTGCAATAGTAAAGAATCAGGCTTTAAAATTAATTAAGAAACCTTTCTAATTTGAATTGTAACGAGGATAATTTAATTTGGTGAAGCAAAACAGTAATTTTATTTTTTACTTGAAAATGAATTTGGTGTGCTAAATACTTTATGATTTGAAACCCCTTTTAGTAAGAACACTTGTATTGTATAGTGCTCGAAAATATGGAGTAGAATTTTCATCAATCTTTTCACCTTAAAAGATTCTTTAACAACGTGTAATTACTCATTCCACCATTGCAACAGTAGAGAATCGGGCTTTACAAGTAATTAAAAAACCTTTTAAATTTGAATTGTAACATGGATAGTTCAATTTGGTGAAACAAAACAGTAACTTTATTTTCACTTTTAAATCGAAATTGGTGTGTCTTTGAATACTTTATAGTATTTATAATATATTTATATTAAAAAATACATTAGTTAAATATGTTTATGATACATATAGTATATTCATTTTAAAATGTATTACAATTATTATTTATTTATTTTTATTAATGATTTTAAAAACGTATTATATCTACATGTAAATATCTAAACACTATTTAAATTATTTAAGTGTTATTATATTAAAATTGTGTTAGAAATGTATTATATGTATATTTAACTATTTTTGGTAAAAAAAATTAAGCTGTATTTTGTAAAGTAAAATAAATGCTATAGTTCGTAAATAAAACTTTATAATATACTATTTTTGTAAAAAGGGCTATAAAGCATTTGCCCTAGTGGCTTATGTATTGAGCCGACCATGGTTCTCTGTTTGGTAGCATAGGGTCCGGATAGTTGTTATTAGTCTTATGCATTATCTGTTCTACCTTTTCATAGTCGTCTCTGCAACTTGTAAGCAATGGATATCACTTGTTATGGTTCATAAACACTTTAGACGATGTGACAACTGATTTTTTGCATGGAAAGCAAACATACAAGTCCCATGCTTCTTACCTGTTTCATATTACTTATTGCAGGAAGAGCTAGCATTGAATTTCACGCTTGTGTATTCGGTTTTCCAGCAGGGGAAGTAGAGTTGTTCTGTTGACCTAAAGGGATTCTGTTGGCCGGTGAGCCTTAGTCGTTTTGAAGTCATACTGAATTTTAGGATGAAATTTTTTCTTTCTATCGACAGACCCAAACCCGTCCTTGGTGAAAGTCAGGATGAAAAAAATTATATATACATATATCTTGATTAACAGTCATGTTATGCATTGAGGATATTATAATACGTCAAACACATATTTATGTTCCACAAATTATTTCTCAATGAGGGACATCAGTTAAAAATCAACAGGAAATAGGAGGGTTTTTTTGTAGATTTATAGTAACTATCACCACTTCTTTTTTCTGTAACACATAGTGCCCTTGAAATTTCATGAGAGATGTTTATTTAGGAGCTATTTCAGAGTGAAATCGAGCTTGGAAATGTGCAAATAATTCATCTCTTGAAGGTAGATATTCTTTCACTTGGCTGTAGCTAATGTAAGTATCTCTCCAAGCACAATAATTGGGAAATTTCTCACTTGTCACCAAAATTACACCTGAGGCTTCTTCAGTTATCCTCATCCAAAATGCCAATACATTTGCAGCAATATCAGCAAATCCAATTTTTTCTCCAACAAAAAACTTCTTATCCTTGAGCTCGTTATCAAGAATTTTCAGCAGCTCATCACACTCCTCTTTAGCTTTCTTTTGTTCCTCTCCTTCGCCAAACAAAGCCTTTCCCATTGTTGGCAAGCACTGCAAAAGACACACAAATTTGAGTTTCAATAAAAATATTTAGACGCTCAGATCATTTACAAGACAATTAAAAGTAAAGTTGTATTATAAGCATGAGTTTAGTTTATATATGCAATGTTGTAAGAATTGTTTACACAATCAAATCTTAAAAGATATCTACAATTAACTTTTTACAAAATGTGAGATCTGTAATCTTAAAATAAGGTAAGCTATGTATGACAATAGGTAAGATATTAGTTACTAATTTCCTTTCAATCTATTTCTTTTAGTTACTATTTTGGACAGCCAAAGAACATTTTTCTACCAGATTTTTCATTACTTTTTAAATATTTTAAAATTGTATGAGGTAAAAAGTGGCTTAGGATATTTAAAGTGTATTGGGTCGTATTAAACAAGTCGGTCCACGATACTGTCATCTCGAAGAATGACCTAGTGACTTGCACTCAAGATGAAGATAAAAGCCCCCGAGACTAGACAAGGACTGCGACTGCATGCAAAGAGCCAATAAAAAATGACAATGTGTCGGGGCAGGCAGGTGTTTAAGCAGCGCCTGGCTATACGATGTCAGACGTACGGTGTCGGGATGGTCTTTCCCAACGGTAGAGAACAAGTGGCAAAGGGACACTGGATAGGTCATTATTGGAGAGGGGAATAATTTCATTTGATTGGTCGAAGGACACTCTTCGTTTTTTATAAATAGACACCCACTTTCCTACGGTAAAAGATCGACTCTTATTCATCCTTACCCTTTAAGCAATAGCATACAGTAGCTTATTTTTCAAGCACTAGTATCTTCCCTAGCTTGTTTCTACTTACCCGTATTGAAATCATTAAACTCGAACGCTCTCAGACCACGATTAATAAGTACGTAGCATCATTTAAGAACTAAGATTTGCTTCTAATGTCTACTTGTTTGATTCGATTTGTTCTTTTCTTATGTTATTGACTTCATTATTATCGTTTATTACTAACAGCTAAGATCATAACGCATGTTCTTAAATCATGTACAAATTCAACTATACCAAAAACGTCGACAAACAAAATATTAACTATTGTGACTTATGATATTTTTAAATACATAAATTTGATTTTTCTTAAAAATAAAGATTTTATATCCAAACTCAAATATAATATTAGTTAGTTTGACCCTCTGCTAGTTTGACCCTCCGGTATTGCGAATCAAAAGCAACAAATTAAAAAAGAAGAGGAAATATAATTCATAACCCGATAAAAATAATAACTATCCGGCTAACAAATTAACCAATACTATTATTATAAAAAGAAAATTACACAAAATATGTATGTATATAAGTCAGATCCAGATAAATTTACCTTATCATCAACAAACTTAGCCTAAAAATGAGCAATAGCTGGGTCATAGGGATCTTTAGGCAATATAGAAGGGCCTTCAAATATCTCATCAATATATTCAACAATTACCATAGACTCACAAATGGGCTTTTCATTGTGAATAAGAACTGGAATTTTCTTGTGAAGAGGATTTGATTGAAGAAGCAGAGGGCTCTTGTTGTGTGGATCTTCTACTATAAGTTCATATTCGATGCCCTTAATCTTCAGAGCCCACTCAACTCTATGAGTAAATGGGCTCAGTGAAACACCAAGCAGCTTGATTTCTGCCATATCAAAACTTTGGTTGTGGTGGTTTTCTTTCTTGATCAATTCATTTTTATAGAGCAGAAGGACAGAACTGTCTTTGCAACCAAGCAGATCCAATGGAATTCTTACACAATTCAGTTTGTCTAATTTATTCTTCTATATTGACCCATTACTTTTCCTCGATTATTGTTATGTCAAAAATATGAGGTAGTGGTTAAGCTTCTGTCCATGTAACATATTACTTGGTGGTCCATTTCGAGAGTAAAATGTTACTTCTAATTTGACTGCACACCAAATTAAAAATATAGTACTCTTTAATTTACCAATATCTCCCATCATCTCCTTGAAACAGAGCCACCAATAATTAGCAGTGGGATACTTTGTTCCCTTTTTCACAAGTCCAATCGTAATTTACTCACAGCCATGAAACAAGGTAGTAAGAGACTTGCTGTTAAAGGGGATATCATTACTAACTTGCCAATTGGGATTATACTCGGCGGCGATCATGCGTGGATACTACTTGCTTTCCTGCCTATCGAAGATGCTACAACAACGAGTATTCTGTCTCGACGGTGGAGGTATACTTGGCGCAAGAATCCCAATCTTGTGCTGGAAAGTGTATACTTTAAACACGGTGTAAATGCTATCGTGGATGAAACATGTCATACTGGTAATCAACAACTGTACCTAATAGATTCACTACTACTGGAGTACTTGGATTTGAAGTTTCATAATAAGAACTATCCTAATTTGATTTGCTTTACAATGTGCAAAAAAAGTGAGGGTTTTAAAGCTTGAACACCGTGAATACCGGTACTCGATTCATATCCCAAAGAATGAGGATAAATCACCTTTGAAAATGCGTGTGTCTAATTTGGGCCCGACATTTGAGAGACTCACTTTAAGTCCATTTTTTCGTTAAGGTAAGTAAGAAGATAACTGATGCATGCTTGGATTTCTTTATATATATTCCTAGTATTTGTACTATTCTAACTAGTATTTTTTTTTTCCTCCAAAGATGTTGAGTGGAAATACAGATCCTTTTTTGCTCAACCTTTTGTGGCATCTCACTCTAAGAGTTGACTTTCTAGACTCAGCTAGTACTAAAATGGCCCTACAATTGATTAAGAGTTCCCCCTATTTGAAGTCACTTCATATATTTGTTGTGGTAAGAAATAGTTCGTTATGTAATATCTGGTTCATTATTTGTCACTTCCTATACGTGAAAAATGACTTGTTGCTTCTTTATAATGCCATTAGACAAGTGTTTACCGCGCTACCATTGAAAAAGTTCTTAAATATTTGAGCGAATCTGTTTTCTTGGATGAAGAACTCAACAATCTCAAAAAATCTGGAGCAACAACCCAGAATCTCAAAGATGTGCTCATAACAAGGTTTAACGCTTCAAAAGTTGAAGCGCTATTCGTAAAGCTATTGCTCAGAGAGTCTCCATCTTTGACTAGGACGCAAATTAAGTATGCAAAAGTCTGGGAAGAAAAGGATACCACATCCATAGTGATACGGCATGAGATTTGAGAAATCTCGATCCATATCTATAGACAAGGAAGGAAGAAATGAACGAAAAAGATATACGAAATTTGACTCACAATTACGAGTTAATGGAAAACAAGGACTCGATACCATCACCTCCCAATTGAACCCGAAAACGAGATTCAAAATCCAACAACCAATCAACCAAAAACTCAAATGATACACCCATAAATAAGAAACGCAATCGATCAATTAAGCAAAGAAGTTAACGAGAGCAATTAGAGGATTAAGCCACTAATCACTCTATCTACGGAATTATACTAAGGATTAGCTAACCCTAAGCTAACATTAACCCTCAAGCTCTGGGAGCTCTCAATAGTCTTCAATATTCATCAAAATGATCAAAGTGCTTACTCATTTGAAAGACCAAGTATTTATACAACTCAACTTTAAGATAATTACAATTGAGTCCAAAAGTGACTCAATATGTCAAATTGACCCTTTAAGTTTGAGGTCTCTTCCAAAAGGCCCTTCATGTCTTCAAATGTCACCCAAGCTATTTTCCAAACTTGAGATCCTCTTGATTGGTGCTCATGTATGCCATTTGGGGCTCCATTTAGTGCCTTGAAACTGATCATGTCTTAACTCTTCTCTGTTGGACCTCGAAGTGTATGTCTAACATGATCGGTGCTTTCTCGGGCGTTATTATCCTTTCCTTCTTGAGAAGATTTTTCCTTAAATCCAAATATGCAAAACATCAAAAAGAATGAGCATACGACCCCTTCAAATCTAAACAAAAGGGTAAGATCATCCAAAGGTGGATGATAATACCCATAATGAGCATGGTTAGATTTTAACATGTCAAAGTACTCACTATTGTGGCATAACTAAGTATCAATATGTCCCAAAAAGAACAAATATGCAAGCAAAATAAGACACACTTGGCTACTCATGAGATATGGATAAGAGGGTAGATATAATGACTCAATGCATTTAGGGAACAAAATATGTAAATACATATTAATCCTCTCTTTGAAGGTGGATACACACCCCTCAAGTCAAGAAACAGTTCACTTTTATGGCTAAGTGTACTAGTAACAAGAATATCCCAAATCAAAGCCCTGGTCCATGCACTAGCCTTAATAAAAGATGGGGTCATTACCAAATCAATCCCGAGGTCAAAGGAAAAAGGTGCCCCTAAATCAAACTCAAAAACTATCCAAAGCCACTCATAGCACATCTTTATAGGCATCAATGAAGAATAATCACAACATATCATATGAGTGTTAGAAGAAGGTTCAAGAGGAATAAAAATTACCCCCATAGCCCTTGAAAATGCAAGAGTAAGCACAAGCCATGAGTACATACCATCCTTAGGAAAATAAAGAGGTAAAAGAAAAAACTGGACCGGTTGCCAAGATGGTTTGCTCCATTGATGTTCATCTTTAAGAATTATTCCTTGACAAAACTCCACAGACACGTCAATCAATTAACCAAAGTTATCAAGAGAGAGAGTTTTACTTTTAAGCCCATGAACCTTGAGCCAAGCTCCAAGTGACGTTGGAAATTTGGCATAATCCAAAGCCAAAGAATGCTCATTGCTTCAGGGCGCTCTTTATTGTTAAATGTAATTCCCCACACAATTTAGGTCCTTCAAGAAATGGGTTAACCACCAATAGAGACTTTCCATCACACAAACAGGTACCAACAACCGCACCAAGCCCTTGCTTGTCATGTTTACCAAGCACCAATTTCAAATCACTGGGGTCAAATGGGAAGAACATCTCAATGCTAGAATCACAAGGACACTCATCTACCCCAATGAAGTTCCTATCAACATAAGATATACCCCCTGCATAAGTAGGAGTATCATCATATGAAAATAGGTGGTAAAAATAGGTATCATATAAATCAACTCCATCTAAGAATTCCTCATTTTCATGATCATTAGAATTTCCAACAATATAAATCTCTTCATCATGATTATGATCTCCCAAAGAAGAAGTTCCATATGTCACTAGCATATTACCTTCCTCTATAACACAAGTATCCCCATTTGACGCACTTCCTCACAACATCAAATGACTTACAATTCAAATTATCACATAAGTCAAGTAATTCATAAGAATCTTCATCAAATAAGGGTGGGATGTCATACAAAGGGACACACTCATTTTAAGGGCAATTACTAATTGGGCTCCTCAAGAGTTTGAGCAAATCAATAACATTGTGGCCCCTAGGATCATCCCTTTTGAAAGGTGAGAGGTCAAGCTCACTAATAGCATAGTTACATAATCTTCATTCAAGCTCGTATCCTTAACGAATTTCAAAAAATAGGACAATAAGTGAATCTTACGCATGTTATTCTTATCAAATAAAACACATGTCACCCTTTTTTTCCACAAGATAATGTCCCATCATCTAATGTGCAAGTGCCAACACTAGGTGGACACAAATTGACCTTGCAAGAAGGTTCAATCCGGTCATCAAAAGGATCAACTAGTATTTGCACACCCACATCAAGGACAAAATTGCGCTCAACACAAGGAAAAAATTCATTAAGTTCGTGTAAATATAAGCTAGGGCTCACACTTGGTTGGCTACTAACCACATAATAATTTTCCAAGTCACACAAAGTGCAAGAGTTAGCTTTGTTACGTCGAAGCTCACAATACAAAGTTCTTTCACCTTGGTTGTCATCATTGGAGTCCGTTTGCTCCTTGGAGAAACTTTCAGGGGCCTCATGGATTTTTGCAATTTAAGGCCCTTCTACTTCCCTTGTAGTAGCATTATAGCACAAGGTCCATCACAAAAGGTCACTTTTGACCGCATATGCGGACATTTTTTAACCTTGTGTCCAATACCATGACTTTTATAGCGTTGCACATTAGATGGACTAGGAAATTGAGGTATGTCATGATCACCTCCAACACCATTTTGTACACCATGACCCTTATACCCTTCGAACTCTTTAAACTCCTTGCCTCCATTGTCATGCTTATCACCAATATCGTCAAAGATAGGATTGTGTTACTCATGACAAGTTTGGGACAAGTCTAGGCTTGGTGGTTGGTAGGATACATGCCAAGATGCATGTGATATGCTTTGTGGAGTTTCATGGGTCAAAGACGGGGTTACCACAAAGGAATGAAACCTTTGTAATGGGAGGCGTAGTTGTGGGGAATACGAGAATTGAACTTGGTTCACATGGGTCGAATGGTCATGCATTTGGAACGTGGGGTTTAAGTAGGCTTTGGGTTGTTTGTGAGAATCAAAAACATAATTTCTCCTTATATCACCTCCCATTCATAGGTCCATCCCACCTATATCTGTAGGAATCGAGAATGACCTCCTCATACCTTCCGACCCTCTATTAGACCCCACACAGCCTTGTCTTTTAGGTGTCACCCATACTTCCATTTCTCCTTGGTTTGAATGACAAGTAGCACAAGACGAGGAAGCATACCTAACCTCACTACCTCCCATGTCACCTCTATATTCATCTAAGGTTGTGAAAGACCCTCGAAGGAACACATTGTTCACCACGTTGTCCTTAACACCATGTAGTGAAGTGTAAGGACTTTCATCTTCACTATCATACTCATAACCATGATCTTCTACTCCATAGTCATCTCTAGAGGAGACATCAAACTCCTCAATTTCACTTTCACTCTCGGAGTAGTAGATTACCTCACCATGTTGATCAAAGGCACGAGGACCAATATATTCTTCAGGGATTTCACCATAAAACTCACGAACTTTACATTGGTGCTCATAAGGACTATCATAGTCCTCATAGTCATCACTTTCGTATTCATGAGTATCGTCATCATAACTATCATAAGCCCCGTATTGTTCACCATTATACTCATATGACCATCTTTATATGTGTAAGCACCATTATGGCTCTCATGCGTGTAAGAACCATTATAGTACTCACAAGATTCGATATTCGTCACATGGGCATCATCATCGTATCCATAGCTTCCATGTTCATTTTCAAACTCATTCATGGAATCAACTTCTTAATCCAAAGTTATGGATGACATTTCCTTGTAATCCTTTGTAAGTACCTACAAAACAAGCAAACAATTAGTAACAAAGTTCCTCACGTCACTCTTTATAGGTACACTCACCTTACCTCTATTGCTTCTTCTCAAATTGCTCTTGAACTAGCTTTAGCTCAACTAATTCAACAGTTTCTAATCCTTTGTGGAAGAGTAATCTTGGTAGAACAATTCAACGGACAAAAGAAGAAACGTACTTGAATCAAGAAGGTACTACAAAATAAACGAGAAAAGCTCACAAGAAGCAATGCACGAAAGAAAGAATTACAATTGCACTAGTTATCACTTAGTATAGATGAATACTAATCAATTACTAGTTTAGAAGTTATGAACGGAGAAAAATAAATTAAGACCAACAAGTTGGAATTGATGCTTAAAATATGAAACTAAAGATCAAGAACTTCAATTGATTCAAATGAAGATGTTACCACCAAATTGAGCACTTTTGGAAGTTGTTTTTGAGTATACTTGACCGTCGTGGGTAAGGGCGGACTGTCTTCCAAGTGACCTCATCGCCATTCCTGGAAGTTTATCAAAGTTAAGCAGTAGGTGACTGCTGTCCCTAAGGCGAACCGCCGTCCTCTAGGGCTGTGAGAAGATGGTAGTAGTGGCTGACCCCCGTCTAGGGCAGTCCACTAGAGCTTGCACGGGAATTTCTCCTTTTTTGTAATTACTCTTGTACTAATGTGCCTTATGTTTTCCCACCAAAATACCCATACCAAAAACACCTTTTGCTCTTAATTTCACACTCCACTTGGATCAAACAACAACACTTTGAAGAACTTAATCAACAAGATATGAATTCAAGCAAGAACACCCAAATTTCACACTTAACTAAATCAGCTCGAAATTCGATGAAAATCAATTTCTAGGGTTCTTATGACTTGTAGAATCCAATTATTAACATTTAAACATCAAACGACAACTTCAACTTGAGGATGACGGATTAAACATACTTGTTCTTCAATATTTTAAAAATTCAAATCTCCAACCATCCTCAAATGGACTTCGATTCTTACCAAATTTTAAAAACGAGCTCCTTTCGATATGGGGCACAATCCCAAATAAATTTCACGCTCGAAACATCAATGAATCACAGACCCAATTTTCAACCTTGCTCAAAACTTGAAGAAGACAATTGAAGATGTATTTCAAACTTTGAATCTCCTTCAATTCAACTCTGATCTTCTCCAAATTCGATCCTCAAATTCCTTGCACTATTATAAACACGTTTAGATCATCAAGGAGTCTCGAAATCAAGAAGTACAACACTAAATTGAGGAGCAATTTTCGAATATATGTATGAACAACCCAAAAATATGACCTCAATCAAACTTCTCCAAATCTTCTCAAATTTGAATCTCAAACTCCCTTAAGTTATGGGATTAACTTTTCGACAACTTAGAAACTTAGAATTCAACAACACAATCCGCAATTGCAGATCAAATTTTGGATTTCACCATTGATGAACTATGAATATAAAAAATTTGAACCTCTATCAAACCTCCACCAATTCTCTCCAAAATCGAACCCCAAACTCCTTAGTTTTTGTGAATGATTTCTCAACACTTTAGAGCCTCGGTTTCCCACAAATTAAGTCTCAACTTGAAGAACAAAATCTGAAAATATGAAAATGATGAACAAGCAAAACCCAAAATCTACAACTTACTCAAATCAACTCCGATTTCCACGAAATTTGATATTTGAATTCCTTATAGAAAGGGAACTACTTTTAAGTAACTTTGAACAATTCAAATACCTTCAAATTCCAAGTTATCAAAGCTTCAATGGTCTTTAATAGTGAAAAAACGTAACCAATTCGGAATCAATCCAAATTTGAGATCTATGACTCAAATTACTAGGAGAACGATTCCTAGTAATCAAAATCAACAAACAAACAAAAATTTGAACTGGATCGAAATTTTTAAAATTCTTTTGGAATATTCGTGATTTTTAATTTTTTTGTGATTTTGATTTACAACCTAGGATTGTAATTTGACGAAACAAATTACGATCCTAGTATCTGATACCATATAATACGACCCGCGATCCTAGGGGTCTCGATTTGTATCAATAGACAAGGGAGGAAGAGATGAATGAAAAAGATATACGAAATTCGACTCACAATTACGAGTTTATGGGCAATAACGTTCGATAACCTTACCTCCCAATTGAACCCGAAAACGATATTTGAAATCCAACAATCAATCAACCGGAAACTCAAATGATACACCTAGAAATAAGAAACGCAGTCGATTAATTAAGCAAGAAGTTAACAAGATCAATTAGAGGATTACGCTACTAATCACTTTATCTACGGAATTACACTAAGGATTAACTAACCCTAAGCTAACATTAAGCCTCTCTAGCAGCTCTCAATAGTCTTCAATATTCATCAAATGATCAAAAGTGCTTACTCATCTGAAAAACCAAGTATTTATATTATTCAACTTTAGAATAATTATAATTGAGTTCAAAAGTGACTCAATAAGTCAAATTGACCCCCTTAAGTTTGGGATCTCTTCCAAAAGGCTCTTCATGTCTTCAAATGTCACCCAAGCTATCTTCCAAACTCGGGATCCTCTTGATTGACGCTCATGTACGCCATTTGGGTCTCCATTTAGTGCCTTGAAGCCGATCATGTCTTAGCTCTTCTCTGTTGGACCTCAGAGTGTGTGTCTAACATGATCAATGCTTTCCTGGGCGTCATCACGTAGATAAAGAGTTGAAGTGTTCCACCAAAGCATCCTCCGAGGCTAAGATTTTTTTGTTTGGCACATAGAAAGTAAGGTAAAGCATTTGAACCATTTCACCTTTCAATTTTGGTAGACCAAGCCATCTGTGCCTGTGCCCACTTACTGCTGAAACATTGCTCCAACTGCCTTGCAGGCTGAGGGCGTCTATGGATTCCGTACTTGCTCCGGAGCTTTCCTTTTTATTTGGCTTTAACTATTATATTAGCTTTCGAAGTCTTGAAATCACTTTCCTTCTTTTCTCAATGTTGAATTGCGCAAGTTTTCCTTCTGTAACTGTTATGAAACATGTAGCTATGACATTCGATCATGCTTTGTTTCTTTGAAGAAAAAAAGATGTGATTGTAATTTGACTGAGCATGAAGTTTAAAATAGGAGAAGACTATAAAAATTTTAGTATAATATAAGTTTATGTGGATATAAATTATCTCAATAAAATGAAATTGATAATTAAGTTAAAATATTATAAAAATATATAAATATATATATTTTTAGCAAACTAAAAAGAAAAATATATCAAAAATAAATAAAAATGCCTTTTTGTTAAATTAAGATATTTAAATCTAAATGACGGTGGTGATGATGGAGTGTTTAACTACCACTAGGTTTTGTCTTAAAGTCAATGAAGAAGGGTGCAGTTATTTGAAGGAAAAAGAGAACTGAGGAAAGGAGTATGTATCACTAGGTATCTTGGCAAATTTTTTTACCAAAATATGTTAGTTATTTAAATTACTTTATAAGAATAATATATTTTTCTCAAAGTTTTCAAAATTAGAATAAATTTATTTTATAGTATTATATATTATTTTATTTAAATAATTTAATGGAAAAAAGTTAATAGTTAACAACATTAAGGAAAAAAACTCATTATTATGGATAATGTTTATTCTTAATATGTAGCTCCTAATAATAACTCTATGCTAAACTTTGTCCACGTATAAAAGCTGATTGGGCATTTTATAAAG
>JBDJHY010562276.1:371-16727 GCA_039654485.1 Withania somnifera
CTCTACGAAATTTTCATGGTAGGTCATTTTTTCAGAGATATGACCAAAATAATCTTTATTGATAATCAAAAGCTCCAACCGAACACTCAAAATGAGACCTACACGCCCGATAAAAAAAACAAGAACTCCATATAACCTAAGCATGAAATTCTAGAGTTGCTGGTGCAGTTAGAATTTTAATCCAAGTTATCAATCATCAAAGTCAACCAAATTCAGACTTTTGAACTCCCATAACACATAAAACACACAAAATGAGATAAAATCACAATGAATGCTTTCGGACACAAACTAAGAGTCTGTCTAGACCAAAATCCATATTTTGGAACTAAATAAACTATCTAAATTCAATTCCAAGATATTTTCAAGGAATGTTGATCGGAGTCAATAGAGTTAAGGCCTTAAAATAGAGAAACAAACATAATAACCAAACAAATGACCCGCTAACCAAACCACCAGTCTTAATAAGTCATAAATGACTTAGAGCCGCTGCGAGAAATCACCAAGTGAAAGAAAATGCAAAAAAAAGCATAAATGACTGGAAGGGTCATTACAAACATGGCACTTGAAACCATAAGTGACTAAGCTAACCCTTATCTCGGCCTAAAATAGAAAAATTAAACTAAAAAAATGTCAAAGATGATAATTGGGATAAACTCATAAAGAACGAATAAATACTATAATAGGACTATAAGAAAAGTTATTTGAAAATCGATTACAACCTTTTGACTGACTGTCTATGAAGCCTCAACTAATATTAATGAGTTACTAGGATAATTCCCCAAGTTACTCTAAATGACTAAAAGGAAGTAAAATATACAGAGAACTTTGAATAGTTTGTCCTAGATAAATGAGGACTCACTAATACTGATTGGAATCTTCTCATACTTATTATCTATTATATTGAGACAAATACATGCATCTAAATTATGGAACCATTCAAGCATAAAATAGGTTTTAGTAAAGGAAAGATACTAGCTATGAATAAATACTACAATAATACTGAGTCTGGGAAATATTTTGTTTGAAAATTAATTATTACTTTATGACTGACTAACTGTCTATAAAGTCCCTACTAATACTGAGGAGTCATTGGGACAATCCCCCAAGCTACTTTAAATAACTTAAAGGAACTAAAACAAATATAAAATTATGGATAATTTCTCCTCGGAGACTGAGGACTCACAAATGCTAACTGAAATCTTCTTATACTTACTATGAATGAAGCTGAGAGGAATACATGTATTTATATTAAGAAATAACACAGATATAGAGTATGCATCAGTACAAAGATGGTACCAAGTATGTAAGAAATACAATAACTTTCAAAGTATAACTTAATATATGTGATAAGATACATATTTGAAATCTAAATAGAGTATTTGAATATGTATAAACTAAGACTTTCATCATAAATTTTTATTGAGTTATGAACTAGAACATGTCTAAATTGTAGGACTGGGAAGCTATAAATGATTTTAAAAAAGTAAAATATAGGATTATGAGATACTAAAGGCTGGTTACATGCATAAAAACTAATATTAGAAATTGGAGTTTTTAAGAAAAATATGTAAAATCATATAGAAATCACATTGAACTAAAAGACTAGACTAAACCATAAATGGTGTTAAAACACATACTGAGATGTAATGACTTATATATACCATGAAGTAATACTGAACAACTGTATGCATAAATACTTTTGAATTAAACTATCTGAACTAAGAACTTAGGATTCATACATCATATCTATAGTTATAAATTGGATACTGAAATTTGTAAATTATAAATTGTAACTGAAAGTTATAAAAAAAAAAAAAAAAACTTAAACATAGCTAAACAGGGGTGGAATATTCTCTTAACCAAATTAAACCATGTCAGAAACATGGATTTCAACGTACCTAGTTGAAGGGTTTTCTATACCTGGCTAAAGGTATAGAACCTGGTTGGTTTGGATCCGTTAAGCTGAGTTCTGGTACACATCGGGCTGTAACCTATGTTGGCAATATAGTTCTGCGATTGGGGATTCAACCTCTACTGATGGAAAACCTAATTTTCCATCCGCTAGGTGCTAAATAACACTCCCTGTACTGAAGCACTTATGTTCATTCTGGTCATGCTAGTAATGAACTTTCTGAGATCAAACTAGACATAAAACTTGATCTAGATGAGTAAAACTATGATTTATCTAGGCATATACTAGTCATGATAATATTATAGACTGAGTCTATGATCAATTCAATCCTGATGATACTAAGAGTGCTTAAATTAAGCTTGAAAAAATATATTTATCTAAAATTATAATCAAAAGATCAAACATACTGAGGGTGCTATAAATAGCATGAATATTGATATATTGATTAACACATTTAAATCATGCTTAAGACTAATAATAAATTGAGTGCTAACATGTACTGCATGATAGAATATTATTAATAAACTGCATCAAACAAAGGAAAATCTTTCATGAGAAACTGGACTAAAACTGAAATCATGCTTCCATATGGAGATAATTTGAGTACTATGTTATAATCATAAAAAATTATGGTAAAGCTTGTTGAACATGTTTATGATCATGAATATATCACAACATACTAAATTTTAATCATTCTTATGACTTTATGTAAGAACCCTAACTTATGATATCATGGAATTTAATTTGAAAGCTACACTTTGGGCATAAAAGTGAAAGGAATATCTGATTGAGTACCCACATACTTGATTATCATAGTTTTCAATAATTTTTTGGTGGAGATTTGATTTCATAAACTTGATTGAAGAATTCTTAAGAAGAAACCATGGGCCTAAAATCCTTGTAGCTTTGATCTATAGAGATCCTTCTATGGAGTTCTTAGAGCAAAGGAACGTAGAGGAGAAATATTGGATTCAACGGCAGGACTTGATCTTGAAGAGAGGATGAACCCTAGGCTGGTTTTGAGAGAGTTTATTATTTTTCTTTTTGAGTTTTAAGTTGGAGTGATCAAAGTTAAAGTTATTCTGTGCTTAACCTATTAGATTCCCTCAAAATGGGTCCAAAATGATGTAGTTTAGATCTTAGGTGGGTTTATAAATGACCAATAAGTCCCTTGATATGATGGAATTAAAGAAAACAATTCCCAGCATATGAGGGTCATGCCACACAGCTAATCGTAGAGCTTCCACCTCTTCCACATGAAGCCAATTGCAAAGTAAAAATGTGAGGTAATCTTCAGCACTATGTATATTGGACCTTAGTAAAATGCTTATAGCATTTTACTCCAACCTCGGATTGATTGAATTTTTTTGCATTGGAAACTATACTCAAAGAACTTGAATTTTTATAGGTTATGAGTCACACAACTCCTCATATTCTTAGAAGTATATTTGTTTGAAGTTTACCCATGAATGAACCTATATGAAAACATAGCTGGTAAAAAATCTTTTACTTCAACTTAATGCTATGGGTTTCTTAAGACCTCAAATCACCTCCAAAACTCAACATACACTTAGTAAATGAACTTATCTCATAGGTTCAAGTATGAACTCATTGGATTTGCATCTATCCACATATAAGAACGGTTCAAAATCTTAGTTCGAAGGTATAGGGAATTATAAAAGAATTACCTGAGTTATAAAAAAGCCAGGTATATCTACTACACATGTCTACATCAACCTCCCAAGTAGCATCCTCAACTAGATAATCCTCTGTTGAACCTTCATCAAAGGGATATCTTTAATCCTCCATCTCTGAACCTTATGTCTAATATGGTCGAAAGCTCCTCCTCAAAGGTTAAATCTCAATCCAAACCACTAAATTCCTTCAAATGACATGTGAACATCAAGAATGTACTTCCTCAACATCTACATGAAAATGATTGGTTGCACGATTGATAAATTACAGGTTAATGCCAACTCATAGCCACCTCACTCACGCATCGATGAATTTTAAATGGGCTAATAAACTTTAGATTGGGCTTGAATTTCCTTTCAAAATATCATCACACCCTTCTTAGGAGATACCTTCAACATCACACAGTCACCAATCATAAACTCAAAGTCTCAAAATCCCTGGTCAGCATTAATTTTTTCCTTCTTTTGATCTTAAACAATCTACTTTGAATTAATTTCACCTTATTGAATCCTACAAAATTCCTTACCCCAAGTCCTTACACCACCCAAATGGATATCTACACCTTTTACCATATTTTAACACCTCGAATTTACACTTTGGATGGAATACGGTACTTGGAACCACTATCCCAAGCTAACCCATTATTCTAGCATAACTACTAACAACGTTGAATCATAGGAAAAACGAATCAATATAACCATAATAACCAAACTATATTAACAAGACGAAATGAATTTGAGATAAAACATCAAAATCAAATCCATAAGTTGAGTACTACAACTCTATTTAAACGAGCCTCTACTACTGCAATATTGAATAGCATCTAGAACTCACTTACAAATAGAAAAACAAGATAATACTAAAGTAAAGAGGAACTATCTAAAGTTTTCTAATTGAATTGTGATGTCCTTAAAAATTTATGACTCACCACTATCTAAGCCGAGGAGAATGTATATCTTTGTAATCTGCAAATGCTTAGAAGGGTTCCTCAATCTACATTATATTCCAATGTAGGTAGAAGAAGTATGAGTCATTATAGGGATGCTACTAAGTATAAAGGCATGAAATACGTAAGTGAATGCATATATGTAATCATTCTAAACTAATGATAACCAAGTAAATGTATAGACTGAAGTAACATGATAAACTAATATAAAATCCTAAACTAAGATGCAATTACTCAAGTATCATGAAGTAAACCTATTAAACTAGAAGCATGTGTATTTCTGATCCAAATCATATGAACTGTAAATTAAAGGATTCATGCATCATCTCTGTAATCATAAATTGGAAAATGTACTATAAGATGAGGTTGTAAACTATGACTATAGACTATAACTAAAAACTAAACATAGCAGTACATGGGTGGGAGATTCTCGTAATTGATCCCTTCATGCAAGCAACATGAATTCCATATAATATCTCACTGGGAGAGCTTTTTCTACTTGACCAAAAGTATAGAATCATAAATGTGTAGATTCACTAAAATGATTAGACAATCTAGGCTATATGAAAACCTATGGTGGAAACGTAGTGCAAGGATTGGGTGTCAACCTCTATTGGAGAAAGACACGATTCCCAATCAACTCAGTATCAATATACTACTCCTAAAACTTAATCACTGATTCTCATACTAGTCATTCTAATAATGAATTATCTAAAATCACACTAAACATGAAATCCAAACTATAATAGTAAGATTATACATTATATGAGCTTATACTAATCATGTGAATTTCATAACCTGAGTCTATAATTAATTTAATTAAGAAAATTATTTAGTAATGCTTAATTTAATCCTAAAAGCTTATATTTATGTAAAACTATGATCAAAGGATCAAAGCATATTGAAGGTACTATAAATAGCCTGAAATTTGTCTTTCATGCGTAATTTATCCAAATACTTAAAACTATGATTAAGATATGAAAGCATTCTTAAGATTAAAAATAAACTGAGTACATCATGTAGTCAAGAGAAAATACAACCAAAAAATTGAACCAATATCACAAGGGTAAGTCTTTCATGAGAATTTAAACTGAAATTTAAAATTATGTGTAGACATGAAGATAATATGGACACTATTATATAATTATGGAAAGCTAGGATGAAGCACGCAAATCATGTTTATGATCATGAAAATATTACATAAAACTAAATTTGAATTATATGGATAACTTTTGGGTAAGAACCCTAATCGTGGAATCTTAACTTGAGAACTTTAGGGAAGAGAGAAAAAACCTTCAATGAATTCTCATATACTTGATACTGAACTTTAACAGAGAAAATTTGGGTGGAAGCTTGAGTTTGAGCTCTTTGTGGAAGAAACTTTACCTTGTTCTTGAGAGGGGATTTCCTCCAAGTGTTGAAACTCCAACTAAGATAATGAGGGGTTTATAAATAATATTACCTCTAGAAAGATCCAGTAGGCTTTAGGTTACAAATTTTAGTACCTAACAATATAGTAAAATACCAAACTACCCTTTATTATTCAAAGTGGAAAAACTTCAATTGGATCATTGTGGTGTCACGACCCAATTTCTCGGATTATGATGGCACCTCTATTGCAACAATAGGACAACCAACCCTATTGTCTGAAGCCAACGCGGAGTACTACTGTATCAAAAGCGGAAAGCACAAGTACAGTAACAATATATATGAATGAACGTAGAAATATAAAGAATCAATAATTCCCAAAACTCGGTATCATTATTTACTAAACTTCTAAGTACAGAACATGGACTCAAATTTCTACTACAAATGTATCTCGAAAAAATACATGGAGATCAATCCAGTACTAAATAGAAACAAGAAGAAGTGGATGCTAAAGTCTCTGAAAAACAATAGAGTTTGCACAAATAGCGGTTTATGAATCAAGGTTTGGCACCTATACTTGGATCTACATATGGGCAAGTGTAGTATGAGTACAAGTTGTCAAAGTAACCTATACTCAGTAGCCTTTGAGGGCCCACTAGGCACATAATAATAATAAAAGCAGTAAATAATGAAAGACCATAACTAGGGTCACAAAAGCAAATAGTACATCATGGAAGCTAGCTACTCATAGGAATCAAGAAACAAGTAGAACATGTAAATACTAGCTAATCACATAACAGGATTTCAGTCAATGAAGAAAGACGTACCGGAATCCTTGCAGCAATATATGTAAATAATAATAATAAATAATCAGGAGTCAAGTAGAAGATAGGAAGAGAGTATGTTATACCGGTAACCCCAAGTAAGGAATGGATGAATCTACAATGATATAAAGCACAATATCCCATTTAACAAGAAGTATCAAGTAACCAATGAGAATAGCTAAGCAATAATAATAGTAACATAGTAATGCACATAAATGATGCAAAGTTCCCTAGAAAGAAGCACAGCGTACAAAGAAAATACGCTCACCCGTAGGTATCCACATACTACTAGGGTTACACTGAAGAAAACAAGTGTAGAAAAGTAAATACATATCATGAAGTATCAAGTTCTATTTATGTTCCTCATTTGGTACATGTAGGCCAAATAGATAGGATCTATGGAAGGCTAACCTAAGAATTTCCAGTATATCTCTATTCCATCCTATACTCCCCCCTCCACATTGTCGTAGCTCGGAGGCAAGGTCCATGGAGGTATGTCCACCACATACAATCTCTACAGTCATCATAATCTCACATCCATAAAGCTTCAAAGGTTATCAAAAACTGGAATTCAACACCTCATATATATCAATAGTCTCGGTAAGTTGTAATATCAAAAAGTCAGGGCATCCCATGCCTCAAAAGCCATAATATCAGCAGGTTATGGCATCCCACACCTCAATGTCATGAACACAAAGTCCTTAAGGAAACTGCATCGATAATCCTCCAAAGTGTAAGTAATAGTATTGAAAAGTTGTACTCAGTGTCGTACAATGATGAGCTCAACTGGTTGTGGTTGTACTCACTTTCGAATGGAGTCGATCTTAAGTTACAATATTAATTAGTCAAATGATAATTCCTGATGCCAGGGTGTAAATCCTAGGCTAAAACAAGTAAAAATAACGGTACCAGATGCTTGTTACACTCTGAGTACAAAACAATTAAAAGGTTATTTACTTATATTATTATTAGAATATTCTAATTTATTAGTGTATGTCATTATCCGCCATCATTGCCAAAACTAGTGTCTAGCTTTAACATCTCAATAATCATGTGGTGATGCTGGCCAAGCCCCAATGCACTCTCAATGGAGCCTATGGCCCAACCTCTCATGTAATGCATGCACAACATATCAGCAAGTACATATATATACATGACATGACAAACCGCCTATGCACTGCACAGGTATCACTAAATAAATTCTAGGTCACATGTACCCTATAAATCTGGATGCCAACATAGATATCAAGTAAGGAAATAGATGAAAGAATGGTACAAAGTTACTACAACAACCTAGATACCCAACCCAGGAAATGTTATTTAGTACAATTATTAAAGCTATAAACCTAGAGATAGCCCCACGGAACCTGCCTGTTGTCTAACAATAAAGTGCTGCAAACTCGTAAATATTACTCTGACTGATATCAAACAAACTTAAGTTGTTATGAAACTTATAAAATAGCATTTCATATACCAATACGAGTATAATAGTATAAATTATACTAAGTTCCAAACTGGACCTAAAAAATGGGCCTGTGAGCCCGCTTTTTAGAATAAAAAATAAACATCACCACGGGGTTTCCATCGTTACCAGGAACTCGTACTCCAAAATTAAGAAAAATTTGGGCATGGGAAAGGCCTCAAACCGCCGAAGAAAATTAGTTAAAAAGGTGTCGAAGATTATTCTTTACGAATTTTAAACGGAGAATTCAACAAAAGAAAAATATGTACAGGGTGAACTTAACTTTAAGTACGATGATTTTATCCAATAATTTCAAAAATAACCCAAGAAACAACCACCTCTCAATTTGGGCATTAATGAAAGGAACGACATTCCCATGGAGATAAAAGAGGAAGAAGACTTACCAAGGAAGTGGAGGAGACGTGGGGAATCTTCAAAAAAACTTTTCCACAAAGTTTGAATGAATGTCTCAGCACAAATTTGCACCAGGAGAAGAGGAAAAACTGAGAAAAGGGTTGGAAAATAAAATTAAAAGTCGAGGCTTTGTTGATTTAACTGGCTACGATGGAGAGTGTTCGCGTATTTTAGAGTGATTGCTAATTATTATTATATTTTTTCAACATCTACCACTATCGCTTATTGCAGAAAAATCTACAACTGTAAAATTTTCAAACGAGAACATAAAATTGAAACGAAGTCAACAACAACAAACCAAATATGCATTTTGAGTAAAAAAACATATTTCGAACTCAATGGTGCAGTCAAAATTGGGATATGGGATCATTTTGGAAAAAGGTTGACAAGTCAACCTTTAGACCAAAAGGCAAAACTCCCACCAACACCTCAAATACACAATGACAACTCAGGTAATCTAACCAACACTCTCACTAACCTAAAATCACCATTCCAGAGCTGATGGAAGCATCATAAATTGTTCTATCACTACGAATATCAAAATACCACTCAAGCTCTAAATTAGTCCTTAAACTTAACTAAAATCCAAAAATGAGAACAAAATGCAAATGAAAACTCCCAAATACTAACTTAAGGTCAATCCTAAATTTGTTTGTCATTCTAGAGCTAATGAAACTTTCAGAAGCTAATTCTGAGCAAGTCTTGAAGGAATGATGACATTAGTCAATGAGTACTTAGTTTTAGGCTTAAAAATAGGCAATTTGAGATATTTCTCAATCGAGCCACCTAGGAACCAAACTATCTATCTTAGCAAGTCATAAATGACTTGGGGAAGCTATTGAAATGCTCTAGAATGCAAAATGTCATGTATTTCTCATAAATAACCATGAGGGTAATTACATGTGGTCCGCGCCAGCTTGGCCTCCATGGCATGAGGATCAATGTGGGGCTTAGCTCCAAGGTGTAGTACAAATTGTAGACTTCTTTAGAGAGCCTCCAAAAGATTCTCCATGGTGGGAGCTCACTTCCAGGACTGAGCTCCAAAGAATACACCCTATATACGCATTTAAAACTTGTTCAAACGTGTATTCATGCATCCCAAATAACCTTTAGATTTCTAAGGGTCTAAATAAAAAATTTTGAGGCTCTAAATTGTCTAAGAATAGCTAAGGAAACATATTAGATCCCTAACATATTACAATACCTCTTGGATCATTAACCATTGAATGAACACTAGAACTAAACTAGAGAACATTAACTGATTAATTGTACACTGGATTGAATATTTGAGAGCTGAATTGAGTTAAAATCATGGCTAAACTAAGACTGGATGATAACTGAACAAGCTAAGCATGAATGCATACATTGAATATATATCAAAAGATGACATACATAAAATATAAAAGGAGTAGCTAAAGAGTTGAAATAACCACCTTATGTTGGACTAGGTCTAGAAGGGAACAAGTAGGGATACTTAGCCAACATCTCAGCTTCTGCCTCCCACTTAGCTCCCTAACCGACTGACTGTACCAAAGGACCTTGATTAAAGAAACTTCATTGTTTCTGAGTCTATAAGCCTATCATTCTAGTATCTCTATTGATAATTCCTTGTATGTGAGACTATCTTTCATATCAATAATGTTTAAGAGAACATGAGTGAAGGATCTCCAATGATCTTTTACAACAAAGACATGTGGAAGACCGAATTAACTTATGTTAGCTCTTTAAGAAGTTCAACTTATAGGCTACTTTTCCTACTATCCTGAAGATCTGATATGGACCAGCATACTGGTGCGTAGGCCTCCCTTTCTTTCAAAACCTCATAAAACCCTTCATGGGTAAGAATTACAAGATTACCCCAAGATCTAAAATGGACCAACATACTGGGGACTAAGCTTTCTTTTCTTTCCAAACCTTATAAAACCCTTCATGGGTGAGAATTTCAAGAATACCCAATCATTTACCTCAAACTCGAGGTCCTTTCTCCTCATATATGCATAGGAATTTTGTCTATTTTTTGATTTCTTCATTCTCCATGTGATGACTAAAACATTCTACATGGCCTCATGAACTAATTCTGGGAAAATTAGTATTGCTTGCCAACTTCATACCAACCAATGGGAGACCTAAACCTTCTCTCATACAAGGCCTCATAAGGAGTTATATGGATGATGGAATGATATATATTGTAATATATGAATTCAATCACAGATCATTGATCATTGATAATGATCTTTTACTCTCCGAAACTTGTCTAAAATTATACATGGCATTGTTAAATTATAATTACCTAACAAAGAGTCAGGGTTGAATCTATGTGGAACAATTGTATGTGAGGCAATCGAGTAAGAGCAGGAATTAAAGTGCAACTACTATAACTTGATGGATAGTACAAGTTTTGGGGGGATATAAACATGATAAAAGGTGTCCAATATAAAATATGAACATGTTTTGAATAATGGAGTCACAACTCAAAGATAACAAGAAACAAAACTAGGGAATTAAATCATCAATGATCCATAGTAGTTAATTAAATATTCATCAACCAAGCATGAAGTTCGGGATTTAACCTTGGATTCTAAAGTATCCACTGGAGAATTTTTCTTAACATCGTTCCCCCGAACCAACCTAAGGAATATCAAAACCAAACCAATTTAAGGCTACACTAGGATTTAACTTTCTCTAGCTAAAACCCATAGTATAGAATTCAAAACTCTAAACCATGCTAAACTTATCTTCCAAACTTTAATTTATTCTCTCAAGCTCAATCAAAGTATATGGGCAAGTTCAAGGGTTAGCCACTCCCTTAGAAGTCAACTCAAGAACAAGATAAATTTAGGTACACAAAACATAATTAATAATTAAAAAATATTAGATTAACACCAAACCATAAGATGATATTAAAACCCAAATCGAAATCCAAATATTGTATCAGTTATGACTACAAGATTCAAATGAGAATTAAAGACTACACACTGAAGATAAACAATTAAAACTAGGGAAGAAGAGATGGGTAAAGGATTTAACATTACAAATCACCAAATCATCAACCCAAGGAGTAGATGGGTAGTTGCAAGCTCTCTCTTTGTTATGATTTTAGACAAAGGCTGCCAAAGATACTCTCTAAGACAAGCTTGGTAGGTTTTATATGGAGTTGGGATCCATAAATGTGAAATTTCAATTTTTACCGGAAGAGCAGTAGTTGCTGATTTATCGATCAATAGTGCCAATTTATCGTACTTACGAATTTATTGGAATAATTGATCGACTTATCGATCATTTGACTTTTGTTGACTAACCGATGATTCAGTCTTTTGGCCGATTTATCGGTATCTACTGACTTTGTTGGCTAACCAATAAATTGGTCATTTGTCTGATTTATCAGTATCTGTAGAAGTTTTCTGGAAAATTTTCTCTTCATCTCTTTTTCTTCATTGTAAGCTCTGCTTTGGATCATTTTTGCATCGTTCCGCCTTCTATCACCTCTAGATTCAGATTTCTTGAAATATAATTAATTCACCATAAATATCCTTAAATCATGAATAAAGAATGTGATATATAGCAAAGTAATCACATAAAATTGAAATTTCACTGCTCACCAACCCCTAACTTAAATCTTTACTTGTTCTCAAGCAAAAAAAATCAAATATAACACTAGGACATTATAAATTCAAGATCGATTAGCACTAAAAAATCCAATTCTATATTCTCTTCAAGTAAAGAACAAAGATAATGGCTTTGGTTGATACTAATAAGGAGTACTCAACTTGCACTCTTTTTGCAACAACTCCCTCTATTTTAGAAATCAAATTATAAGAATGGAATAGAAAAATCAAAATAATCAAGCAACAACAACAAATATTCAAGATGTGATTTAAGGATACTAATACTCAAAGCATACTCTTTTATCTCCTTTTTGGGATTTGTCAATATCACAATTCACATGCACTCACAAGAAAGAAAGTTCCAAAACACTCCACATATATACAAGAACACAAGGGACGAATACACAAACACTCACACTCAACAAAGAAATTCAAATATCAACAGATGTCATACCATAAGCTTGCCCTTATTTGCAATCATTACCAATCAAAAGTACTTTGTTGAGAATCTCAAAGGTCTTTATCAAGATTGTAATGTAAGGAAAAGGTATAGGTAGGTAACTCATTTTGGTCAAATGATTATTCCTTTCCAAATTGCATTCGAAGCTCATAACCTAACTCCTTTTTCAATACCAAGCATAGCCCCAACTCATTTAGTCACAAACCTTATTTCACTCATATTATCCTTCCTTTTATTATTACTACATAACAAAACACAAAAAGAAAATATTTTTTAATACCAACTTTTCTAAGGAATGATGTAGTCATCCATTATTTTCACTTCCACGAAGGACAATTTGCTTTAACAAACCAACTACCCACCCCAACTTAGGCTCTTAGCCTAGGTTATGGACTAACTAGGCACTAAGTTATAGTATAGTCGTGAGTATTCCTGGATGGATGGTAGAGAATGCTGAAATCTTAGCCCTTTAGGAGCTCAACCAGCATTTGCTATCTTGAGTTAAGCTCTCTCTCACCTTAGGATGTTCTGCAAACTACGGTGATTAGTGTACATCTTATAATGGACTCTATATAGATAGTGACTCCAGATCTTATGCATAAAAACTACCCACCCACCAACTCCAAGTCATTGGTGGGTTTGTTGCGCACGTGCTCCTTCAGATTCCTCGATGCATAAGGTATGACATCACCTTGCTGCATCAGAACACAATGTAACCTGACACCTAAAAAATCATAACACACTGCATAAGGCTAGCCCTCAACTAGCAAGGCAAGAACTAGAGCGGTAGTCAACAACTTCTTTAGCCTCTAAAAACTGGACTTGTAACCACCGGAAGGGTACATCCTTCTGTTTCATTCTAGTAAAGGGAGCTATAATAGAATAAAAACTCTGAATAAACCAATGATAATACCCAGCTAACCCAATGAAACAACAAATCTTTGTAATAGTAGAGGTCGAGGTCAATCACACACCGTGGCCACCTTGGCCGGATCAACACCAATGCCGACACATGATACCACGTGGCCCAAAAAGGAAGTAGACTCAAGCCAAAACTCACATTTTGAGAACTTGTTATACAATGCTCAGTCCTCAAAGTCTGTGACACTTCCCTCAGGTGTTCTTCATGCTCTACTCAACTTCTTGAGTAAACAAGTATGTCATCGATCAATACGATCACAAAAAAGTCTAAATATAGTCTAAATACGTGAGTAATCAAACCCATAAAGGTCACAGGGGCATTAGTCAGCAAAAACAACATCCTTAAAAACTCATAATGCCCATACCTTGTCCGAAGAGTTGTCCTCATGACATCCTTAGCCCAAATCCTTAATTGATGGTAAATGGATGTCAAATCAATGTTAGAGAACATGGTAGCACCCAGTAACTTGTCAAATAATTCATTAATACGAAGTAGGGGATATGTATACTTAACAATTACCTTGTTCAGCCGTCTATGATCAATACACATCCACCGAGACCCATCTTTTTTCTTCACAAAAAACACAGGGATTAGGTCATGCTAAGAGGGAAAAAACCTCTATTAAGAAAATCCTGCAATTGAAAACTCAACTCTCAAATGTTTGTTGGGTCCATATAGTAAGGAGAAACAGATATGGGCCAAGTGCACGACTCAACCTTAATAGAAAAATCTACATGACGCTTAGGTGGGAGGCCTGGTAAATAAGTAGGAAATATATCTAAAAACTCACCAACTACCGGCATAGACTTAGGGGAAGGAAAATCAACACTAACATCCCTCACATGCACAAAGTAGGAATGAAAACCTCGTTCAACAAGTCTACGGGCCCGACAGTAAGAAATAACCAAACTAAAGAATGGTCAGTGGGACTGTACCACACTACTGGTTAAGTCTAAGAACAGATAAGGTTACTGTATTATCATAGTAGTCGAAGATCGTACAACAAGGGGATAACCTTTCTAAGCCCAAGATCACATTAAAATCCAGCATATCTAACTCAATCAAATTAACCCAGGTGTTATGACCCTAAATAGTCACCAGAAAACATTTATATTCCAGATCCACCACTAGGTATGCTCCTATGAGGGAAGATACACTCAAGGGTATGGGTAACAACTTACTAGAAACACTCAATAGAGTAACAAAATAAATAGACATGTAAGAAAAGGCTGATCCAAGATCAAATAAGGTCAGAACTGAGTGCCTACAAGCAAGTAACATATCGGTGACAACTGCATCTGATGCATCATTCTTAGCCCTGTCGAGAATAGCATAAAACTAGCGATAACCCCCCACCCTACTGTTGATCAACACCTCTACCTCTCACTCCTCTTCTAGGCCTCCTTCCCTTGATTCACAAATACCTAGCAACCCACATCTAACTGGTGACACTTTGTAAAGTAGCTAGGCAGAATAGGTTGTGACCTAATTAGCCCTGTGCTGACGGCAATCCCTAGCAGAGTGCCCCTATCACCACAAAAATAGAATCTTTCTCCCAAATAATCTTAGGAAATCCTGAGGCAGTCTCTAGAAAAGTGACCAGCCTCTATAGACTCATAACGACTTCTTCTGGGTCTGGCCCGACTATAGGGCCCCTCCATGACCTCACAAACCTAAAACTGGACACCAAAAAGGCTAACCACCAGTTCCCCTATCAGAAGCCTGACATGAAGACTGGTACTGTCGTCTAGTTTAACCTCCCCTACCAAAATCACGACCACTGCACCTAGACCTCAAAAAATTATCCTGATGGCACTGCCTCTTCTTGTTGTCTATATAAGACCTGGCGAGCTAAAGCCTCCATGCTGTGGGCATTGTCCACAATATCCAAGAATGAAATCTACAATATCAATAACCTCTCAACCTTGTTAGACCAAGGTTGGTTCACTAGAATCGTCCCTTTATGTTTTAATTGATGACCAAACCATTAAGTCAAATATTTGATGTTAATGGAACTCCTACAAATCAAAGGATATGTTCATGGATATGCTCGTATATTAAAGAAACAATCAGGAGCTTAATAGACTCACTTTGAGCCATTCCGAGTACTCAAAGTGCAGAAATTACAAAGAAACAATAGAAGACTAGTCGACTACTTTTGGACTAAACTAGTTGACTAATTTAAGGAATTAGTCGACCAATCTGAGTTCCAGTAGGATACTGGAAAATGATTTAGTCGACTAAAATGCCAAAGAAGTCGACCAAAAGTGCAAATCAAGTTTGGCTACTAGAAAGTGAATTAGTCTACCTAATTGAAGAACTAGTCGACTAATTTCAGCTTCTAGTCAATTAAAATGAAAAGTTAGTCGACTAACCTGGTGTCAGAAGCATTAAATGATGCATTTCAATAAGCGATAACGGCTAGATTTGCTTCACCAATTGATATATCGACTTGGGCACCTATAAATACATCAAAAGAGTGATTGAACAAGATGAGAGAAACACACTACAACATTATTCATCATTCCAATCTCAAAATCAAGTGTTCATCACCAAAAACAAAGAGTACAAAGTTCTTGAGCTATTTCTTGTATCCTATATCTTTGTACAATTGTTCTATCTTTTTTTTTTTTTGTTGTAATAGAGTTCTCACTTAGCTTGAAAGTGAATAGAGTTCTCACTTAGCTATAAAAGGGATTGTGGGGGTTGAGAGACAATAGGGAGATTATTTCTAACTCATTGTAAAGG
>JBDJHY010562493.1:0-16723 GCA_039654485.1 Withania somnifera
TAACTTTTTGTTGACCATCTTTTTAGTCACTAATTTTGGTCACAAAATAGTTATAGTACATGGTTGGTGACTAGACATTTGGTCACTAAAAGCAGTCACTAAGCTCAAATTAATTTTCGTGACTACCAGTTCGGTCACTAAATTTAGTCACTAAAAGCGTTGACCGAGCCTTTATTGGTGACGACTGTATCTGGTCACTAAATATGGTCACTAATTTAGCACTTTTAGTGACCAAACGCGACTTTTTGGTGATCGAAATTTCATCCCTTTAGTGACGGAATATTATGGTCACCAATTTGTGACCAAGCTTTTGGGTCACTAGTTTTGACCTTTTAGTGACCGCATTATTATGTAGTAACCCAGCATTAGTGACCAACTGGTGACCAACTTTTTTTGGTCACTAAATCCATTTAGTGACCAAGATTTGACTTTTGGTGACCAGATTCGTTTGTCACTAAAGGCTATTTTTCTTGTAGTGACCCTCTACCGAGAAACTATCTAAATTTAAGCACCGCCTTCTGTAACTCGATGGAGTTAAGAAATACTCCATCAAGAAGCTTTCAAAGGCTAAGCACTGTCCTTAAAAGCTTAACTGGGTTAAGCATTATCCTCTCTCGAGAAGATGTTTGAAATTAAGCATTGTCTTATGGACCTCGATGGAGTTAAGCACTACTCTATTAGGAAACTGTCTGAGGCTAAGCATTGTCCTTGGAAGGTTAATTGGGTTAAGCACTGCACTATCCTCTATCGAGAAGATGTTCAAAATTAAGCATTGTCTTATGGACCTCGATGGAGTTAAGCACTACTCTATCAAGAAACTGTCTAAGGCTAAGCATTGTCATTGGAAGGTTAACTAGGTTAAGAACTATCTTCTCTCGAGAAAATTTTCAAAGCTAAGCACTATCTTTCAGAACTCAATGGAGTTAAGCACTAATCTATGAATAAGTCGTCTAAGGCTAAGCACTATCCTTGGAAGGTAATTGGTCCTCGCCCAAGAAGTTTCGAAGCTAAGCACTTCTTTCTTCAAATAGATACATTTTCTTATCTTCTCTTAGTATTATTATTATACTACTTTCTATCACCTCATGTTTCTTTATATAGTTGGACTAACTATTTTATCTAGTTATGTTAAAAGCTACTGGTATCAAATATTTAAAGACAAGGTAAGCCACAATAGGAGCAGTTTTGGCTCCTGTCTCAAGATGTAATTGTAGTTACCCCTCTATAGTCACTACTTGATTTGGACCCCGTTCATATGCTACCTCTTTATATTACTCATATGGATTCACACTTTAAATCCTTTCAACCTCTCTACATCTTATTTTATTAAACTTTGAACCTCTTTTATTAAATTATATTACTTCTGAATCATTTTTATCGAATTATGTCATGTTGAGCTATTTTTATTGAATTATACTACTTTCAAGCAACATTATCAAATTATTTTACATTGAGCTACTTTATTTAATCATGTCAATTTTGAGCTACTTTTATTAAATTATGCTGCTTCGAGTTTCTTTCATTGAATCAAGCTTTTTGAGCTACTTTTACTGGATCATACTATTTTTATTTAATGGTGCCACTATTGGGATTCTGCACGAGCCTTAAATAAGCCACTGTTGGGATTTTTGATGAGCTTTAAAATGAGCCATTATTAGGCATTTCTATCAGTTTTATAATGAGCCACTATTGGGCTTACCCATGAGCCTCAAAATATGCCACTGTTGTGCTTCTCAATGAGTCTTAGAATGAACAACTATTGGGCTTCCTTACAAGCCTTAAAATGAGCTATTAGTGGGCTATCCCTGAGCCTAAAATGAGCTACTATTGGTTTCCTCATAAGCCTTAAAATGAGTCACTATTGGGCTTCTCGACGAGCCTCAAAATGAGCCACTGTTATGCTTCTCCATGAGCCTTTAGATGAGTCACTATTGGGATTCCCCGTGATCAATAAAATAATCTACTATTGGGCTCCCTTACAAGCCTTAAAATGACTATTGGGCTCCCTTACAAGCCTTAAAATGACTATTGGGCTTCCCCACGAATCTTACAATGAGCTAATATTGGGTTTTCCCAAAAGCCTTAAAATGAGCTATTATTAATCTTCTCGATAAGCTATTGGGTTGGTTTCTTCCACCTTGAAACAATATATTTTACTTACTGAAATTACAGTTATCGATGCCCTAAGAGCTAGACACGTGATGATGCTCTAACATAGCTTTTACATTTTGTATTCACACTTCATCTTCCACTTCACTTGTACTCTAATATAGTCAACTTATACTATCTCTGGTTTGTGCTCTATACTTGTTAATCTTTTTTAATAGTTTCATTCGTCCTTAAATCTTGAATTACAAAAGGCTTGATTCTCGTATAACTCAAGATATATAGGGCACTTGAAGTTGATGTCACAGCCTCAACATTTTATATAATTCTATCCTATCTCATCAGGTCTTACCATCTTCTCGGTCGGAAAAAATTGGCAACTATTTCAAAGTTCGTTGCTCAAAATCCATCCTTCATTTCCAAGTAATGAAGAGGCAGCTGCAGACACCCAATTTTGCCCCTCTTTTTAGCAATTTTTTTTCTCATTGTAGCGTCTATTTCTTTGAGGAGGCCAAAATACTTTTACTCTTTTTATATCAATTTACGTGCTACAAATATTATCTACATTTTAGTCCTATTATTAATAATGATTTATTTATTGTTTATATTTAGTATTAGTGTTATTATTGTCTCATTTTTTTCAATAAAGAAGACAATTTATTTATTCTCTTTGGATTTCTTTATTCTTGTATTATTCTAACTACTAAATCAAGTAGGTTAATTTATTGTTTTAAAATTATTCACTGGTGAATAATTTTTTACAAAGTAATATTGATTATTTACCTGCATATAATTGTTATTGACATATAAAGATTATAAGTGACTCGACTTTTTTGAAATTTTCTAATGATTCAGATCTTTTCAAATAAGGAAGAAAATTTTTCTTTCATTAGAAAATATTGGTTAATATCCTTAATTGATTATTTTTCCTATTTTTTTTTTTTTACTTCACTCCAACATTCCTTTTATTTTTTCTCTCCATAAAATCCTCCTAAACAGTCTTTTTCTTTAATTTCCGACTCCTGCTTGAATACCCTAAAAATCACTCCCAATATCTTTTAACTCCAAATATGCATCCCCCATATTTTATCACCTTACTTTTAGTAGTAAGGGATCTAAAAGTTTCTTCATTTTTTCATAAACTCTTCTTCCCTCCAACATCTCTTTTATTTATTATATACCTAGACCTAAAATCACATAGAGAGATGAATTTTCACTCTCTTTTATCTCTTCCCCCCTTTTCATATTGTTCTTTCTCAATAATGAGCTGCATCATATAAATCAATTTCCATGCCAACACTATATCGTCTCCCCATCATCATACGTGAAATTATCACCGTTTTTCTTTGGGCCTCCGGCACTAAGTCATTTTACATATACCACACAAATTTGTACACCGTCGTTCCACCATAATGTTACACTATAGTCCACAAATCTCATCTGTTAACCATCGTTTCAACAGTAAAGAAATTAACCATCCTTCTGATAGAATAAAGTAACACAAAGATAGCAGCAAACAATATGAAGAAAAACACCGAGAAGATATCGGAGAATCAACATACGGCCGTAATCTACCGAGGAAAAATGTTAATGCTTCATTTTCCTTCACTCCAAAAAAGGGTCCATTTGATATCTTTTTTTTAAGCCTTAAATGTAACTTTTGTGTCTTGAGTCTTTGATAAAATATCGTGTGTTTGCAATTATGGCTTATTGTCCGTTTCTTTGTGTGGATGTAGTTTCTGAAAAGGGTTCATCTCTAAAAGTTTTATTTTGTTTGGCATTGGTAAAAAGGAATGCATGAATTCTTTATCTCCATATTGATTCTTGTTTGTTTGTTAATACTTCTCATGTCACATGATATAATAGGAGGTTTAAAGCAATCTAAGGGATCTAAACCACTGAGTAACAAACAATGTTATTTCTCAGATTGTTGTATACATTTCTTTAGTACTATAATGAAAATTTAGTTCATACATAGAGCTAGTTGGAAATTATTTATTTATTATTTTTATATAGTATTAACCATGATAAGTAACAATAAAATGAAGATTTCATTTGGCAAATTGACGGTAATAACTAATCATTATATATTTTGCAACAATTTTTATAATGATTGTGAATTTTCTAACACAATAACTATTACCCAACTTTATACATCTCTGTTGCTCAATTCTATGCCACGATATTGGGTGAGCTTCAGTAGAATGACTATTCAAAGTATGTTCAAGTTAATTACTTCATTATCCATTTTACTACTTTGTCTTGTTTAGTCATCTTATTTCAAAAACATACATACTCTCACCCCCTCGCCCCCCTCCCCCCCCCACTTTTTACATGTACATTACAATGTAATTTCATCATTTCGAATTACGACGAGTTGAAGAGTCAACACATGAATCAAAGCTTAGATGGAGTCGTTGCTCCAAGGGGCCAGATATGGATCGGGATATGATGGCAAAGGCAAACTATAACTGACTTCTAGTATGAAGTGCACATATAACTTCATAAAATAAAGCTACTCATTACTTCCTTTTTATTCTAATTTTTACGTCACTCTTTTAGTCTCAAAGCTTGAAAACTTTTTATTATTGTACTAAATCATTTCTTTAACTTCACATACCTTTTAAATACTTAAAATATTTTATTTATACTCTTTAATAATCTCCTTAAAATATTATTCTTTCATCTAGTTTTTAGGCATTTAAGAGAGTCCGTATAAAATTAAAAATGAAAGCAGTAACACCGCATTCTGCCCATTTAGTAAATGAGAACAGGAGCAACAACAATTGAAATCACTCATAAGTGGAGTCCCTTTCCCCATTTTATGTCAATGTTTATTATTTTTAATTTCCTAAAGCTTGAGACATAGCAATATTGGGTCTCGCTTGTTCCTTAGTTCTTTTTACGGCCAATGTACCTTTCTCTTATAAATAAAAATCATCTATTAAGTACTCCTTATGTAATATCAAACTACTAGCACCTGAATTACCTTCGTGGGATATGTAGGCACCTTTATGTCCCGTCTTCTATCCTTATAAAATTTTAATTTTCTCTATTCCAGAATAATTTGAACAAATTTTTGTTCATTTCTTCTTCTCCACTCAATAGTAAGATATTGATTTACTGATGAAAGAGCAACACTTATGTGTTTATCTTTAAGTATTTTTGTGTGATATCTTGCATTAACCACTAATATTAAAACCTAACTTGCTTGCACTTGAGTTATTCTTATGCAATAGATATAGTGAAACTAATCCATGTCCTATAAGAAGGATAAACATCACTACTTCACCAGATCTAGGGCTATCAAGAACCTCTTCCTGGACCATAATTCAGATAGAAGAAAAGAAAAATATCCGATAATAATGAGAATGTTAATGGAGAGACGGACTTGAATGTGAGTGATTCCCTCGTAGATGAACAAAGGGAGATGATTTTGTTATTGATTCAGAGGTTAATTAACTGAGAAGATACAAAAAAATAAAGAGTTGACCAAGTTATCCATTGTATCGAATACACTTGTTCTGAAAGAAAGAGGGATACCACTCCTTATACCTACTCTAAGCATTCCCGCTCAAGGAGGTGGTTCTAAAAAGCCATGATTAATACCAAGTGTGGTTTATCTCTCTACTCCAGATCTTGTCCACCCACCATAGTTTAGGCCGTTTTTAACCGACAACCTATACCACACCAATATACCAACCAAAGTATCAATCTTAAAGCTTACCAAGCTATACCTATAACCACATTCAACTCACCTCCACCACTTGGACAGAATGACGATCCTCGAACTAACAATCCCCAAAATCACCCTCTTACCTATCAAAAAAAAAAAAAAAACTTCCAACCCATCCACTTATCAAAATCCTAACCCTTCTACCCAAATTACCAACCCGTCTACCTACCTGACCCCAACCTTTTAACGGCTAATCCATATCTTCAAAATACACCAAACAATTCAATAGTACCCCCACCAATTATTTTACCATTCTCGTACTACCTAATGCTTATCAAAACCTTCCTGAAAACCTCAAACTTAGACCATTATAAAGAGAGGGAGAAGGAGGTTCAAGTCCAATAAACCCAAGCACAGAAAGAAACATCTATGAAAGACCAATTGATAAAGTATTAAGAGAGATCCGTATCATTAAGGATCAATGTGGGTTCAGTTATAAGGATTTGTGTATTCACTAGGACATGAGTCTGCCTGAGTGTACAAAGTTCCAAATTTTTAAACATTCAATAGCATTGTGAACCCTATAGATCACGTGAGAGGATACTGCAACTAAATGGTCAAGGTCAAAAGAAAAGAACCTTACTGATGAGGTTATTTAGTAGGAGTCTTAGAAGAGAGGATCTTGAGTAGTTCATATCTTACGAATTAAAGCAGACTAACTAGTGGGCATTGTCCCAGGATCTTGCAGAGAGGTTTGCCTAAAATATTGAGGTGGTAAGAGATTGATGCTTGTTATAAAAAATCAAGCAGTAATCTACAAAAAACTTATCAGGAATAAACATACCGATAGAGGAAAGAGGCGACTAGGATCTGACCTCTAATGAATGAGTACGACATTGTTGAAGTATTTGTAAAAGTTCAAGATCTCTAGTATTATGAAATAATGAAATTGGCTTTCAGGGCTAAGTTTCCTGAGATAGTAAATAATGGAGATACCATTGAAGATGGTACTAAATTTGGAAAAATTACAAGAGCGGCAGCGCCTTCAGGACCCTCATGATGTGTTAGGAAAAAGAAAGTCTCCTTCGTGTCAATCAGACTAAGAGGCAAAATCAAAAGTCCACACCGGAGTAGACCAAAGAAACCCTTACCCTAGAAAATCCACCCACTAACTCCACATGCATCTATCCCGCCATCTATGCCTAGCCAAATTACCAATCCCTAACTCCCATTTATCAAGTACCTCCAAGAACTACCAAAATATACAAACTACTTACCAAGACACTCGCCATAATCCAAAGACATATTTCCTATCCTTAGAATTTTCAATCCAACGTCCAAGTTCCTCACTCTTCAAATTACCAATAGTCTCCCCCACCCATAAATAATAACTATAAACTCTCTTGTCCTAACACCAATAAAAAACCTCCAAGACACTTTACTCCCATGGAAAAAATCTGAAACCTATTATTTGAATGACTGAAAGACACTATCCTAATACATCAATTCCACCAAAACCTCCTAATACCAACCCCCGATTCTTTAGGTCATAACAACATTGCACCTATCAATATTAAGTTGGTCATGCCATGGATGACCTCATCAATATTGAGTATAAGATCCAAGACATGATAGACCAGAAGGTGATAACTCTTTAGATAGCTGCACCCAATGTTAACAATTATCCATTGCCAAATCATGGGGCCACGATCAACATGATCGAGACTGATAAAGAATGGCTTGCCAACAAGACAGTGATGATGGAGAACGTATAGAAATTTAAAAAGTTTGTAGTAGCATTGAGTGTGAATGAAAGGTTCCATTTATCATGCTTGTTGTACCTTATCAGGCTTTTTTCCTGGTTCTAGCTAAGGAGTTTGTGGTAGAAACTGCCACGGGTCACGGCATGACAAGGTCCAGGAAGTTGTATACTCCAGATGATTTGGTTAGTGATGCATATAAGAAGGACCAACAAAAATGGATGATTGAGGGAGAAGCCAAAGAATTTTGGCGAAGAATGTAACCTAAAGAGTACTCCATTGTAAAGTATTTATAAAAGACCCTAGCCTAAATCTCAATTTGGGTATTATTAATGTGTTCAAAATACCATAGGCGATCCTTATTAAAAGTGCTCAATGAACCCCATGTTCCTACCGAATAAAATAGCAAGAATTTGGCTTCTATGATTAGTAGAGTGATAAGAAACCATAAAAATATTCTTAAGTGATGAGAAGATACCATTCAAAAGTATGTTGCATAACAAGTCCTTGCATATCATAGTGAAATACAAAGATCGGGTGGTAACCAGGGTGCTAATTGATGATGGATCTGGTCTCAACATATGTATCTTGTCTACTCTTGCATAATCAAACTATGACTTGAGTAAAATCCAGAAAAGTTAGGCAATATCAAGGCCTTTGACAATGGCTAGAGATATACCATGGGAGAAGTCAGTCTGATTATTCTAATAGGACCAGAAAAGTTCCAAAAATATTCCAAGTAATGTACATTCTTCGAGTTACAATCTTCTGTTGGGACGACCCTTCATTCATACCACTAAGGCAGTCATATACATATTGCACCAGTTGTTAATGTTTATGGAATGATCAAGAAGTTACCATTCAGGGAGAAGAGAGCCACTTGGGTCTCCCCAGTAGTGTTGTCCTTTTGATCGGGGACATTTCTAGAGGGACTGAATTTTATATTATGGAAATGATGAGTTCCACCATAGAGGATCTGACTCCCCAGGTTCCAATACCTCCATTTATAAAATTATATCCACTACAATACTAAGAAGTGGGCTTGAACCCATATTGGGGTTTGGCAAGAATACTGATGGCATCATTGAGCCGATTTATATTCTCGAGCAATACTTCAAGTATGGTATAGGGTATGCGTTGACTGTAGAATATAAAGATGTGTCTCATAAGAAAAAGTAACATGAGATCCCAAAACATGTACCTCATCAATATCACTCTTTTCCTTTGTATATCCGAGCTATGAGTGATAGTTTCGTAGATGAGATCGGGTTCCCTATTTGAAAAATACAAGATGATTGCGGTACAAGTCACCAAAGAATATGGTATTCTCAAAGAATCTATAGGGGAACAACTGAATAACTAGACCACATTTCCATTTGTGGTTTCTCAGTCACTTGGGTAGAAGATTCGTAACTTAGTGTTCCTAAAAATTACTGTTGGTCCAATTGAGGCCCGTGACCCACCATTTATGTTTTAAAATTTCTTATTTGTATCTTTTAATTTGTAAAAGGCATAGGCACTCAGTACAAGCCTCGAGAAAAAGTTGTAGTTGTTTTTTGTAATTCAATGACGGCCTCCCCCTATTACAATATAAATAACTATTTACATACTACTGTATTTACAATGATGGCCTCCCCCTATTACAATATAAATAACTATTTACATACTACTGTATTTACTTGTATATTTTTTTATTTCATCTAAACCTATTTGTTTCTAATTTCAGTAAAGAAGTCTAAAAACCTACTAATGCCATGTCATATCAAGTCCCAAATGAACCTAAGGGAAATACTGACAGGGAGATTGAGGAATATGATGAAGAGACTGGGATTCCAAAATAGTTAGCCAAAGATTTGAAATAGTTTAAAATTAGGAAAATCCAAACTTGGAAGAAACTGAGTTAGTCAATCATGTTTGGATTTGTTCTGGTAAAGAAAGATACTCACAAATTTAAGCTAGACTTGAGTTTTAAAATCAAAGAAGAGGTCACATAAACTATCAGAGACAAAGTGGTGGAAGTAATAAAGTATCCCAGCTAGTTAACCAATATCATTCCCGTACCAAAGAAATATGGGAAAATTTAAACTTAATTATGTCGATTATATAGCGGTAATGACCCTCATGGTCACTTATAGTAAGTACACGATGTTTTTCACTCTAGAGCATTTTATATCTTCCCTAAGTTACTTATGACTTGTTGGGCCCGTTAGTTCGGTTCCCTAGCAGCTCAGTTGAGAAACATCTCAAGTTGCCTATTTTAGAGCCTTAAACTAAGTACTCGTCGACTAAAGCCAAATTACCTTTAAGACGATCTAGGAATTAAATTTCAATAGTTTTGTTAGCTCTGGAATGCCAAACAAAGTCATGACTTACCTTAAGTTCGTGTTTCGGAGTTGACATTTGCAATATGTGGGTTTTAGTTAAGTTTAAGGCCTAATTTGGAGCTTGGGGTGGTATTTTGGTGTTTCTTATTTGTATCTTTTAATTTATACAAGTCATAGGCCTATACTCGTACAAGCCTCGAGCCGAAGTTGTAGTTGTTTTTCATAATTCAATGATGGCCCACCCCTATTACAAAATAAAAAACTATTTACATACTACTATATTTACTTGTATATTTTTTTATTTCATCTAAAATGATTTGTTTTTAATTTCAGTAAAGAAGTCTGAAAACCTACTAATTCCATGTCATATCAAGTCCCAAATGAACCAAAGGAAAATACTAATAGGGATATTGAGGAATATGATGAAGAGACTATGATTCCAAAACAGTTAGCCAAAGATTTGAAATAGTTTGAAAATTAGGAAAATCCAAACTTGGAAGAAACTGAGTTAGTCAATCATGTTTGGATTTGTTCCGGTAAAGAAAATAACTCAAAAATTTAAACTAGACTTGAGTTTTAAAAATCAAAAAAGAGGTCACACAAATAATTAGAGACAAAGTGGTGGAAGTAATAAAGTATCCCAGCTGGTTAGCCAATATCATTCCCGTACCAAAGAAATATGGAAAAATTTAAACTTGTGTCGATTATAGAGTGTAATGACCTCATGGTCACTTAAAATAAGTACACGATGTTTTTCACTCTAGAGCATTTTAGTATCTTCCCCAAGTTACTTATGACTTGTTGGGTCCGTTAGTTCGGTTCCCTGGCAGCTCAATTGAGAAATATCTTAAGTTGCCTTTTTTAGAGCCTAAAACTAAGTACTCATCGACTAAAGTCAACTTTCCTTTAATACAATCTTGGAATTAAATTTCAATAGTTCTGTTAGCTCTGGAATGCCAAAAAAAGTCATGATTTACCTTAAGTTCATGTTTCAAAGTTTTTATTTGCAATTTGTGCTCATTTGTGGGTTTTAGTTATGTTTAAGGCCTAATTTTAAGCTTGGGTGGTATTTTGGTGTTTCTTATTTGTATCTTTTAATTTGTAAAAGGCATAAGCCTGTACTCGTAGAAGCCCCGAGCCATAGTTGTAGTATTTTTTCGTAATTCAATGACGACCTCCCCCTATTACAAAATAAAAAACTATTTACATACTACTGTATTTACTTGTATATTTTTTTACTTCATCTAAACCGATTTGTTTCTAATTTCAGTAAAGAAGTCTGAAAACCTACTAATGCCATGTCATATCATATACTAAATGAACCTAAGAAAATACTGATAGGGAGATTGAGGAATATGATGAAGAGACTATGATTCCAAAACAGTTAGCCAAAGATTTGAAATAGTTTGAAAATTCGGAAAATCCAAACTTGGAAGAAACTGAGTTAGTCAATCATGTTTGGATTTGTTTCGGTAAAGAAAAATACTGAAAAATTTAAACTAGACTTGAGTTTTAAAAATCAAAGAAGAGGTCACACAAAAAATTAGAGACAAAGTGGTGGAAGTAATAAAGTATCCTAGCTGGTTAGCCAATATCATTCTCTTACCAAAGAATTATAGGAAAATTTAAACTTGTGTCGATTATAGAGTGTAATGACGCTCGTGGTCACTTATAATAAGTACACAATGTTTTGCACTCTAATGCATTTTAGTATCTTTCCCAAGTTACTTATGACTTATTGGGTCTGTTAGTTCAGTTCCCTGGCAGCTCAATTGAGAAATATCTTAAGTTGTCTTTTTTAGAACCTAAAACTAAGTACTCATCGATTAAAGTCAACTTTCCTTTAATACGATCTTGGAATTAAATTTCAATAGTTCTGTTAGCTCTGGAATGTCAAAAAAAGTCATGATTTACCTTAAGTTCGTGTTTCAGAGTTTTTATTTGCAATTTGTGCTTATTTTTGGGTTTTAGTTAAGTTTAAGGCTTAATTTGGAGCTTGGGTGGTATTTTTGTGTTCTTAGTGTTGAATCATAATTCTGATGCTTCGATCAGCTCTGGAATGGTGATTTTAGGCTAATGGAGGTATTGGTCCGTTTCCCGAACTTTTCATTGTATTTTCAGGGTGTTGGTGGGAATTTTATGAATTTAAGCCTAACAGTTTACTTGGTCAATATTTTCTCGAAACAACCTCGGATTCTAATTTCGACTATGCCACTGAGTCTAGAATTTCATTTCGGGTGTGTGTGCATAGTTTGTTTGCATAAAATGCACTCCGAATGCTTGCGATTGGTGATTCAGAGCATTTCTTTAATTTGGTTTTTACTGTCAAAACCTGCAACTGGTGTAGGTAATTTCCTCTTCGCGATTGCAAATCAGCTCTCTAGTTACACTTCGCGATTGCAAAGTACCTTCACGAGATTGTGATTCAGTTTTACCCCAACTACACTATGCGACCGCATAGTCTAGTATGTGATCTCGATGCCTAGGAATGTTATTCTACGAGATCGCTACTCTTTTTGATGCGATCGCGATGAAGAAATTACCTGGCAATTTAATAAAAACCTTGCACGACCCTTAGTTTATTATTCAAAAAACCCTTTAAGTTTTTATTTTATTTCTGTGTGAAAACTCCTCCTAAACATCAAACTACTGTTTATAAAGGTCCCCCAAGTGTTGCCCTTCGATTTCCATACAATTTAGTAAGTTTCTCCTTTATTTATTTCTTGAAACTCCTTGTTTCCTCCATTAATGGCTACAAGTGGTGAAGTTGATGAACTCATGACATAACTCACATATTATTGCATAATTTTTCATTCCTTGAGTATATTTTTCAGCGTAGTATAATTAATTCATTGAATTCTAACGTTTAGTCTCATAAAGATTGCATCTTTGACCCCTTTATAGTCAAATCTGTCTGAGATATTTTGATGGCCTTCCAGCACTCAAATTTTTCTCAATTTTGGAGTACGGGTTTCTGGTAATATTGGAAACCTCATGGTGAAGTTTATTTTCAGTTTCGACGAGGGGGCCCCATGGTTACATTTTATTTCCAATTTTAGGCCCAGTCCAGAATGTAGCATAATCTATATATTTAGACTCGTATTGATATATGGAATACTATTTCACAAGCTTTAGAGAAATTGGAGTTCATTTGATATCAGTTGAAGTAACATTTGCGAGTTTGGAATGCTTTATCGTCTGAAGACAGACATGCTCTGTGGGGCTATCTATGCATTTATATCTTTAATAATTGTACTAAATAGCATCCTTGGTTTGGGTATTTAGGTGTTTATAGTAACCTTGTATCGTTCTTTTGTCCGTTTCCCCATTTGATTTCTATTTCGGCATCCAGAATTATATGGTTCCTGTGACTTAGGATTTTCCCAGTGATACCTGTTTGAGCATACATGGTTGCCATTTCATGTATAAATACTAGTTAATATATATTGTGCATGCATTATACAAGAGGTTGGGCCTTTGGATCCATTGAGAGTGCATTGGGGTTGGGACAATATCACCAAATGATTATTGAGCCGTAGAGGCTAGAGACTGATTTTAGTAATAATTACGGATAATGATATAAATTAATAAAATCGAATATTCTAATGATAATATAAGTAAATGACCTTTTAACTGCTTTTGTATCGGCTTTGTATTGAGTACTCGGTACCACTATTTTTACTTATTTTATCCTAGGCTTTACACCTTGGCACATGGAATTATCATTTGACTAATTAATGTTGAGACTTGAAACCGACTCTATTCGGCAGTGACTACAGCCGCTAGCACTTAATTTGCTCATTGTACGGCAGTGGGTATAGCTTTTTGACACTTATCACACTTACTGCTTGTGGAGACTTTGATGATACCTGTTCCATTGAGGATATTGGTAATACTGTTACATTGAGGTATTGGACGCCGTCACTTTACGAGTACAGCTTGATGATATTATTGTTATGAGGCATTAGATGCCAGACTGTGAAACCCTTGAGGCTCTGTGATTTGTGATGTGAGATTATGATGACGTTATAGATTGTACGTGGTGACACACCTCCATGGACCTTGCCTCCGGGCTATGGTGACATGAGGGGGAGGGATAGGATGGAGTAGAGATATACTGGGAACACTTTGGGTAGCTGTCACGACCTAATTTCTCGAATCATGATGGCACCTACTATACCACTAGTAGGAGAACCAAACCCCATAGTCCGTAGCCGAAGTGGAGAACTACTACAATTAATGTGGAAGGATATGAAAAGAAATAGTAAAGATAATAAAGAATTGCGGAATACACCCAAGACCCGATGTCAATTTCAAACGAACCACTAAGTATAGGACAACAAAGATAGTGAATATACAATATCTAAACATCTCCGGAATACAATGGAGGTAATCAAAACTATTTATACAACTGAAGAGAAGCAGGATAAAGCCGCATGCCAAGCTCACCCAAAATCTCTGATCTAGAAGATAAGAGAACGAACAACGAACTGTAATAACAATCGAGGACCTGTACTTGGATCTGCACAAGTGCAAGTGTAGTATGAGTATAAGCCGCCGAAGCAACCTGTACTCAATAGGCTTCGGGGACCCACTGAGCACATAACAATATTAAAAGCAGTAAATAATAGAATACAAGAATATTGGTCACAGAAGCAAATAGGACAATCAGCGAAACTAGCATTTCAAGAGTCAACCAATGGTTACATAGACAGATAATGCTAGCTAATCACATAACAGGACTTCAGGTAATGGAAAGGAACGTACCCGTCATCCTCGCAACAAAGCAAGTGAATCATAAATCAATAAATGATACGAATCAAAGAAGACAAGGAATAGAACATGGTCGGTATACCGGTAACCTCAAGTGAAAAAATGAATAGGTGAATAAGAGATAAGCAATTGATCCCACATAACATAAACCATAAGAAATCAGTCAGGATAACTAATAGTGATAATAATATGAAATAAACAATCAAAACGCTGACAAGTCCCCCAGAAAAAAATGCAGCGTATAATACAAGTCACGCTCACCGCAGGCCTTGTATCTCAACCAGGGTAAACAAAAGACAAACAAGTGCAGAAAGTAACACATGTATGAAGTAATCATCTTGCGTACACATCTCCTTCGGTACCCATAGGCCCAGCAGGAAGGACCCATGGAAGGCTAACCTAAAGTTCGAGGTGCATGTTCTCCTCCCAATATCTACATCACCCCTCCTCCGCGTTGCGTATTAGCCCAGAGGTAGGTCCATGGGGGTGCATCACCACGTACAATCTAACATTATCATATCCTCACATCCAAAATCACTGAGCCCGAAGGGTCTCAAAAGTCTTGCATCCAATGTCTGTATATATATCAATCATAATGTCAAGCACAGCTCAACAACCAAGGCTACAAGACGGAATATCATCATATATCATATCAAGATTACGATCAAGGTATATTATACCGAAAGCAATATGAAGGGACAAGTGTAACATCTGATCAAAATCAACAAATAGGGTATCACCATGTATCCACAACCAGTAGTTCCACAAGTATCAAAACTTGTACTCACTGCTGTACGAAGACGGACTCAAGTCCCAGTGCTGTACTCACTGCCGATTCTGGGTCAGACTCAAGTTCCAGCATCCACTAGTAAAACATTTATTTATTTATTTATTCGACCCGATGCCCGGAGGTGAATCCTGGACTAAAATAAGTAAAAATATAATGTTACTGGGTGCTCGACTTCATGTCGACTCTAAAATCAGTAAAAATCCAATTATTTATATAACCATAAAGTTAACTATTTCTCAATTCATCTTAAAAATCAATATCATTATCTTTCCTTAGCCTCAAAGGCTCAAACTTAAACGGTGATACCTGCCCAGCCCCAATATACTCTCATCGGAGCCATAGGCTCAGCCTCTCATGCCATGAATGCATAACCAATTATTGACACATAAGCCTAATAGCAAATCACATAATCCCAATATAAACAATAACATGTAAACATAACCTTTGTCCTGCACAGGTATCTAAAATCAATTGTCTAAACCTCGGCCCCATATCAATCGGGTGCGAATATACTTTAATATCAATATCGAACGGTCAAAAGAACAGTATAAGTATACTATAAGACCTAGCTACCTAACCCAAGGATGATATTCAGTACATTTATCAAAGCTAAAAACACAGAGTAAGCCCAAGGAACCTACCTGTCGTCCAACGACAAAGCTTGCGAAAATGCACAAATGTTATCCCGCCTAATGCCAAATGAACTCTGATCAATCTAAAACAAGCACCAATGCATTCTCAACATCAATACGAATCTAACGACATAATTTATTCTAAAATTTGGACAGGGCCCAAAATCGAAATGGGTCTGCGGGGTCCGCTTGCCGAAACTGGAAATAAATTTCACCACGGTGTTTCCAAAACTTCCAGGAACTCATGGTTCAAATTTGAGCACAATCCGTGCTCGGGAAGGGCTTCAAAACAGCCCGCAAAGAATAGCTCAAAAAGGGGTAAAAAGGGCTCCACTTTTCTTAACGAATTTACGGAAGGAATTTACAGTGTATAATTGTTATTAAGAACACTATATACACACAATAAAAATGAAGAATTCCATGAATATAGCTGTACAAACGTGGTTTCCTCACTTCCAAGGTTGGAGCTATTAATGGTGGAAACAAGAAATTCTAGGTTAGAAAAGGAGGAAGAAGACTTACCACCAAGAAATATTGAAGAATTGAGGAACAAAGATTCTGTGATTTATCGTTCTTGAAATTCTGCTCAGAGAGGAATTTTCCACGCTAAAAATAGATTGGGAAAGGTATGATTGCTTAAATGAGAAGAAAGGGGCGTTCTG
>JBDJHY010562602.1:0-18940 GCA_039654485.1 Withania somnifera
TCTACTATATAAGTTGAGGACACATATATGACAAAATGATCTATGTAATATAACATTTTATTGATACGAATAAATAAACATACAATCGTTCAATAAATAATACTATATCAAAAACCGAATGGTTAATAGTATACCCTAACAGTTAGGGTCACAGGCATAATCATGAGGGTATTAATCACTTAGATAGAAACCAGAATCAAGCATAATAAGAATTTATTACATTTTTAGAGAAAACAAGAGATTTTTAATACAAAAGAAAGTTAGGCTTGAGACAAGCTCAATTCACATCATTAGTCAAAAACACCATTTAACCAGTTCACATACAACTTTTATTAATTCAAATTTTATCCCAGAAAAAGGATGCATAAGAATGAAACCTACTTCTATGCTTTCTATTCAAGAGTTTCAACAGACAAAGAATCATTAGTATAAATTGAACAATGACTGCTTATTAATTCAAGGATTAATCTAAGGGATTTCATGGTTCATAGTCATGTGCAAAATACAACAACTAAGGCCTTTACAATAACAACTTAAAAACTTGAACAACATTTCAGTTTTATATTCATAAATGGAACATCAGTACATATAACAGACACAAGAGCTTCATCTCACTTATCAAAATGTGAAACTGAGGGTCCTAAAAATAAACCAAGCAGGGCAAGGTAGGGATTATGCAAGATATAGGAAATAGGTAGGTTTAGAAAGGCAAAGACTCTTAAAGTAGAATAATAAATTGATAAAAGACACACACTTAACTTATAGGAAGATTGAGTCTAAATGAAGATGTAATTTTAGGAAATGCATGACCGTACACGGCCACTTGAAATCAAACAGGTAAGTATGCTAGAAGATATGTCAAGACATCAACACATAGATAGTTACAGGTCTTATTGCTTCAAAATAAGGGTTTTGTGCAACCAACCAAACCAATTCTACAAACATGATACTAGATAACTTATTAGCATAGAAAGTGAACCAAATATGAAGAAAAGACAAGTATAAAAAAGGATTCATTTTTATATTTGAAAAAGTTAACATTTTAAGGAAAACATCTTTGTAAACAGAGATATAAAGGCATTGCATGCCCTTATTTCCTTTGTCACTTTTAAGCATACACCTTTGGATTACTAGGAGGTAGTTTGAACCACATATCAAATTAAACTCCTCTCTTTAGGCATTGTCATCAGATATCAAGTTAATGGATAAGTAAAAAGGATTTCAACGTCAAACTTATCTAATTAATCTCTTATAAGTCTTCTTCGTTATCCTTCGCTCAACAGTTTACCTCTAATTTTGAGACAGTTTTGAAACCAAAAGACCTTTATAGACCACTTAACAAATAGATCATATAGGGGGATGATTTAAAGTATGAGTGCATGGTAGGCTAAAGGGTCCTAATTTAGGACTTGGGGATGTCAAGAAGGTCATTGCAAGACCAACTTGGGATAAAGGATAAATGGCATAGGATTACCTCCCCTACACTTCAAGTTCTTTTATGCAACCTTGATGCCCTACTTGCCATTTTAAAATAAAGGACTTTGCAAGCAGGTCATGGACTTGACCAATATTATGTGACTTGACCAATAATGCTCTAGTATCCACCAATATTATGTGACTTGACCAATAATGTGTGCTAGTCTCCACCGACTTGCCATAATTTTAACGATAATACATGCTAGAATACACTGACTTTCGGTGGCTTAATAAATAATGCTTGCTAGTCTCCATCGACTTGCACTACTTAAAAAATAATGTGCGCTAGTCCCCACCTACTTGCCACAACTTAATAAATATTATCTGCTAGTCTGAACCGAATTGTGGTAACTTAACAAATAATATATGCTAGTCTTCATCGACTTGCTACAACTTTAACATAGAATGTGGTAGACAAGGTAAGGGGTACTTACCTCTTTAGTTTGGTATTTAATTGTGCCAAGTTAATGTTGGTTTCGTAGATGTCACATTTCATAGATAAGCTGAAGATCATTTTATATCCTTGATCTTACAGATCGCCTGATCTTTTTATATTGGATTTCAATCTTTATGCAACTTACTTAGGAGTTTTATATATCATCTTATCCTTCCTCCCATCTTTCCATCCTATGACCGCTCTAATGTGACTATTGGACATGTATTCACAGAAAAGGATAGTTTGAGATGAAAGTTGTGCTAATTTTATGGCTTTTTGGTGTTGGTCCTACTGATTTGGGTTACCATCTACTGCTCTTACTATGCAAACTCTTTGACTTTTAGATTCATCTTGGTAGTGGAAAAATTAAATTGGGAGATGGAATTCTAATTAAACAATATTTATTAATTTAGTTGTTTATCATGTCATATGCTAGTCTTGCAAACAATCCTTATGCATTTTGATTCTGAAGAAAATCCTCAGTGATTCCGTCTAAACTGGTTTCTTGATATTTTAAGGACGGGACAAAACTTTCTACCCTAGTTTCAAGTTTCCTCATTTCTTTGTTGATGCATATATATCTCATTGAATTTTTTAGATTCCTTATCAAAAATTCTTCCCCAATTTTTATTGTATAAAACTAATGGGTATGACTGAGCCATTGTAGAACCTACATATCCCATCGAGATAGGATTTAGATCAAATGTAGTTCTTTCTTTAAAGAGGAGTTGATTAAAATTTCAAAGATAAACAAAAGTGGGTGACCAAAGCCTCTAGGCCACCTACGTATCTCTTAGGGAATTTGGGTTGAACATAATTCATATAGAGTGGATAGGGAAATTTAAGCTATCAAAGTTTATTACATTGAAAAAATACAATAAGAAATGTGATTATAATGGGAAATACAACATTAACCTAGACCTAGTATCTCTTGACATCATCTGAGGTGATTGACTTATTCCACTATTCACCATCCATTTTGCATTATTAGTGCACTCTCTCTCAGGACTTTATGAACCATGTATGACCTTTTTCAGTTTGGTGAAAACTTTCCCTTGTATTCCTCTTAGTGATGTAAAACTCTTTTGAAAACCAGCTATCCTATTTCAAATTTTCATGCTCTTACCTTTGTGTTGAAAGCATGACTCATTTTGTGTTGTTAGAGTTGTCCATGGAATATGACATTCGTTTTCTTTTAATTGATCAATGCTAACTATTCACAATGAGCTCGGACCCATTTTATATTTCTCAATTCTGACTCTTGTATTATTCACAATGATGAAATCTCAACCTCAACTGGTATCACAACCTCAATTCCATCAACAAAAACATATAGAGATAGGCCCTCGTTGAATTTCTCATAGATATCTGAGACCCTAGTAAAGCATAGACAGTGTGTTATGCCTAGATCGACCGTTATTGATCAACTTTTAAAGAATCTTTTTTTGATATTCTTGTTAGCTTCCTTTATGGCACCATTCATCTATGGGTGATATGTTGTTGAGTTGTGGTAAAGGATCTTAAACTGCTAGAAAATTTCTTTCATCAAGTGACTATTCAAATTTTCTCCATTATCAATGGTGATTAACTTATGTAATCTTATATACCAAAGCGACATATAAAAATTTCCACGAATAAAAACGTTTTCTAATTTATTCATTACCATTTTATAGGAAGATATTTCTACCCATTTGGTGAAGTAGCAAATGTTTAAGAGAATAAAATGGTGTCCGTTGGATGTTGGTGGTTCTACAAGACATATGACATCCATAACCCAGGCTACAAATGTCCAGGGTGATCTCATGGCTTGTAATTCATGCGGAGGTACCTCGATCAGGTCTCCATGCACTCCGTATTGATGCCATCTTTGCATGAATTAAAAATAATATATTCTTATTGTCATCCAAAAGTAACTAGTATGTAGAATCGTCTTTGCTAGTAGTAAACCACTCATGTGAGGCCCATACACTCCTGCATGTACTTCATGAATCAACTTTGTGGCCTTAACTGAGTTTATGCACTTGAGGAATCCTAGATAGGGATTTTTATGGTAATGGATTCCTCCAGTCAGGATAAAGGCATTTGATATGCATCAGATGGCCTTTTTATTATTAATTGTAGCATCTTTGTGGTACTCTCCCTGATCCAGATATCAACATATATCATAGTACCATGGTTTCTCGTCTGGTTCTTCTTTAACCTACAAATAGTATGTGGGATGTTCCTTCAATGTGATTCTAATGGATCAACAAAACATTTATTAGAGTGATGGATCATAGATACAAGGGTGTGCATCCACGAGCTCATTCTATGCTCTATGAGTGTGCTTGAATTCTACCTTTAGAAATCATTTGCAAAGCCTTTGTACTATTTTCGCATACTAGGTGATTTTGAAGTTATTGGTAATATATTCTCTTTGGAATTGGTGAATTAGTAGAACAGAGTCACCTATCACCAATAATTCGTGCACATTCATATCCATGGCGAGTTGCAGACTCAATATGCATGCTTCATATTTTTCCATTTTTTTGGTGCAAGGGAAGTGAAGCTTGGTACTAATTGGATAGTAATACTAGTTTTGGACATTAAGATAACTCCTATTCCAAATCCTTTGAAACCACTCCATTAAAATATAACCTCCAACCTGGATAACTTTCTAATAGATCCTCCCTAACAAACCATATTTCCTCATCTGGAAAATAAGTTCAAAATAAAATAAGCTCCTCGTCGAGCAGGTTATCAACAACGTGGTCTATGATTTCTTGTCTTTTGATAGCTTTATGAGTTACATATACGATGTTAAACTTACTCAAAAGAATCTTTTACTTTTCTAATTAGCCTCTAGGCATCGCCCTTTGGAAAATGTATCTCAATGAGTCAGTTTTAGAAATAAAGTATGTGGTATAGGAGGAAAGATAATGTCTCAACTTATGAGCAATCAAAGTGAAGGCACAACGTATTTTCTTTGGGAGAGTATAATGGATCTCATACTGAGTGAACTTCTTTCTTAAGTAGTAGATATCTCGCTCTTTCTTTCATGTCTCACTGTTTTTGGTTAGGATGCTCCAAATTGGATATATGATACAAACAAGTACAGTAGGAAAAAGATACCCTTTTGTAGAGGAACTAGGCCTAGAGGATTGGAAAAATACTCCTTAATGGTGTTGAAAGCCTTCAATTTCTTTTTTTCAATGTGTTAGAGCGTCTTTTTTAGTAGCTTGAAGATGGGCTCACATATGAGTATTGATTGAGATATGAATTGAATGATGCAGTTCAATCTTCTCAAGAAACTCATTTCATTCTTGGTTTTGGGCAATGTCAAATCCTATATTTCCTTGATTTTTAAGGGGTCGATATTGAGGACCCTTCTACTGACTATAAAAATCAATAGCTTTTCTTTAACCACTCTAGAAGCGCATTGTACTAGGTTCAACTTCAAATTTTACTTTCCTAGTCTATCAAAAAATTTCTTCAGATGGCCTATATGATCAGAACATTTATGGGACTTGATTATCACATCATCCACGTACTCCTGCAGTTTTTTTGTGTATCATGTTGTGGATGATATTTTCCATGAATCTCATATAAGTAGAACCATCATTATTAATTCTAAAAGGCATTACTCTGTAATGATAGACATCCTACGGTGTGATGAAAACTATTTTCTTGCATTATCTTTATCCATCAAGATCTGATGATACCCTGTGAAACAATCCACAAAGGATTATATATCGTGTTTGGAAGAGTTGTCGATTAAGATGTGTATGCTGGTCAATGGGAAGTTGTCTTTGGGACTCGCTCTATTTAGATCCTTGTAATCTACATAGATCTGAATCTTTGCATCCTTTTTTATTATCGAAATAATGTTTTCCAACCAGTTAGGGTACTTCATAATTTATACCACCATGACTTGAATTTGTTTGGTGATCTCTTTCTAGATCCTCAATATCAGATCAAGTTTTAATTTTTGAGCCTTTTCTTTAAAGGAGTGAATTTGGAATCGATTGGCAGTTTGTGAGAGACTATGTTTGTGCTCAATGCTAGCATCTCATCGTATACCAAGCAAACACGTCAATGTATTTCTTGATCAGGTGTGTGAGATATATTTTTTTCATTTCATTCATGTGTATGATGATCCTTGATTCTCTAATTTCTTCATCACATCCTAAGTTAACTAACTAAACTTCCTCAAGCTTCAGCTTTTCTCGATTCTCAAATTGCTAAAAAATCTTTTCTAATTGTTTGGGGATCATGACTTCTTTTTTGTATTCCTCGGGATATTCATTCTTAAACTCGGTAGGTTCTCTAGATACTTGGCATGACATGATAATAGAAGGATTTAACATTTCTTACAGAAAACACACACATGAGATTAGGTGATAGCTATACCAAGAGTAACTAAAATAACTTTTTGTAAAATGAGGCGGTTTTTCGTTGAAAGTTTCAAAGGAACTACAAATTATGGCTCAGGATCAATACAAGTATACATCCATGGCTTTTGGAATTTTAAAAAATTAAAATTAGGAAATTTAAACAAACGGTAAGTCTCGGCCTCCTTGAGCTCATCACCTATTTTTTCAAATTTTAAAACTCATTCTACCTTGAGAATTTGAAAGTTGTGTATGGGATATCATTCTGACTCTACAATTGTGCTCCTAGATTATGGGATGGATTCTATTTGCAACATGGACTTGCTCTAATATAACATTGCACTCTTAGAACAAAGACCTGATTCCATATTCCAGAATATCAATCATAGCTGTTCTATGGATGGTATATGATCGGTACAATGGTGGAATAGATTTTTGAAACCCTCAGGTATTCTCTTCTGAATGGATTCAATTTCAACTTCCTCTGTTAGATGATACCCCAAACCATACTTGAAAGGCCACTTAGGGAAGTTAATTAGGTGTGAGGTTTTGGTACAGTCATTTGGGTCAAAGGGGAAAGGAATATTCTATGAATTAATGGTAGTTGTTTAATCATATTTTGTGCAGGCAGGGGATTTTGTGGGTAATATAGTTATGGATTACTTTCTCTATTGGTATGTTTCTTTGGTGGAGTTCTGATTTGTATGATGAAATGACATGAGTTGGCTCTTACTAAATGTCACTTGAGAGGTATTCGGTGCTTAAGGGAGGGACCTAGATAGGATGCCCTTGTAATCCTTCGAGAGGGACATTAGCCATGGAAGCCAGATTATCCATTTTTTGGTCTTTAGTACCTCATTTTCCAACTACTCCAACCCTTCGGGTTTATTCAGAGAAAATATGGTTCTGTTTCGATATCATATCATCCTAAATGGTGATCTTAGCCATGTTAGTCTCTTCTTCAATACCAACCATTTTCCTTTATCAATTGACGACTCTGGCTATAGAGGGTAACTTTTGTGAAATTTTGAACTAGTAAAGTACTGATGATCTATTAGTTCTCTAACATAGACTAGCTTCAACTATACTTGTTTTATAAGAATAACTTAAAGGCACAAACTTTTAGATTTTTCATTCATAATACATAATGAAAAAAAAATAGCAATTGCAGTAAACACATATAGATCATAATTATCATTGGTGGACCAGTATCCAAATATTTGGGTGATTTAGTATAATTTAGAAGGATGCGCTTATATTTTACATAAAGTGAGTAGGAGAAAGGAAAGAATTTTTTTGAATAGAGGTTTATCCATAAGGCGCCTATGTATACTTGAAGAGGAATTCAGGCCCAACTTAGTTCGAGAGTACAAGAATGGACATTAAGTCAATTTTCATTAATTAAAAAACACATTGTTAAGAAGACACTCGGTTAAAGATTTAGGTAATAAAATACAATTTATTTCTTTTGGCTGTGCTTCTTCAGGGGTGATCCAGCGGAAATTCCAAATCTGATCCTTCCTTTATCTATTCATCCTTCCCCCAAAGTGCAAAATGTGAGGAAATTTTCAATACCATGTCCTTTTGACCTTTCATGTTAAATTAAAACTTCTTGACCTTTACATCATGATGATTTCATGATTGTTTCTTTCCTTTCAATTGGTTCAATCATCCTTGCATCAAGGAGTTTGAAGTAGATGCTGAAGTAATTTATAGAAAAAGTTATGAAGTGGCATTCACCAATTATTACGTCTTCTATGGTGGGTATCTCAAGAACAACTTCTTCAAATTTCAGCATAATGCTAGGACCCTATATGTTATTTATTTACTATTATTGACCATTTATCTTAGACGATCTTTCAAAACTACACATTCATTGATAATATGTTGCCTTTGTAGAGTATGGTTGACACATGTCATGAGAGAATCTTTTGGAAGACATAGGTAACCTTCAGCCTAATCCTGGGGTATCATCTTTGTAGCATCCAGTACTTTGAAAATTTCATATCATAATACAATTCTTACATGTTTATCGCGATAGGGGTGGGAAGACAAAGTCATTCGTTTATTTCCTAGTCTGATTCAGGTTGGCATGAATTGATCTTGGGAATGAGTACAAATATAGTATTCCCTCCATTGGAATTTTTGTCACTACCTCCTTTTGGAGTGACTCTTAACACTTGGTTATGCACATCTTCTTCATCTTGACTGAGCTAACACGTTGTCAACATGAAAATTTTCCATTTGAATTTTGTTTCTCATTAGATTCTTGGAACTACAGGAATGCAAGATAACATATTATTTGATATTCCTTACCCTATCAAAATAAAATTTGTTTGGCAATTGAGAAAGAATGACTATAAATCATGATATCAAGTTTGTATGATATTTGTTTGAATTATATTAGAACTTGAGAATACATTGATATATTAATCCACTAATGTAGTTGATGTCATTATAAGTCATTCATCGTTAGGACCCAAAAAAATTTGCATTAATTCAAGCTTGGAGCAATTTTTTAATAAAATTTTCGACAAAATCCTATCAGATATTGTTGTACTAGTATCTAGACCATTGTAGCGAAAGACGATATAGTGGGTAATGAGATGACATAGTGGTCACAGTCAGGAAATTCTATATTATAATTCTATTTTGTCACAATTTAGTTATAAAAAGAAGGATTAAATCCTACAAATATATTTAGGGTTATCTCAAAGATTTGCCATCTAAAAGTAATGGATAAAGAGCTCGTTCCAACTAAATTTCTTTCGTCAATGTATCAAAATCCTTATCATCAACCCAGTCTCAAAATCAAGGAGTATGGTTGCATGGAATTTGGAATAAAAGCTTGGTGCCCAAATGGGATAATTTAATGAGTAGTATAATAAGAATTGTTCATGTCTTCATAATAATGAATTTTATAGGAGAAATCATGTTTATCCCTGCGGGGACCGAGTTGGTTAGCTAAATATCAAGTTAATGAAAGAACTTTAACCAAGTAGTTGGACTATGTGATTCTTCTTGTTTGTATGGTTGTTGCATGATTTCTATAACCATCTTTACTAATGATAAATTTCATGTGTTTGTAGGGGTTTAATATACCCTAAAAATACTAAGAAACTAATGTTATAGCCCAGAAGAAGATGGGAAGTTGATTGCATATGAATGGAAATTATGTAATTCTTGTCTATGTATGTATCTGTGGTTTAAACCTAACAAAAAGGTCTTGTACAAGGATAATAATTTTAGAAAAGGACTCGACCTTGTGGTCCGAATGTTAGCAGTGAATGATTTAGGATATGAAATAGTAAGTTGAACATGATAGACGACTTTTGAGGATAGATTGTCACACCTCGAGTCTATACCCTATATCGGACATGGTACTCGATAATACCTAGTTAATCCAAGTGTATCCTTTGACTTGGAAGTCACTAAGCATGACATACTAACTAAGCAAAAGGATCTGTATAAACATAGACAAGGAAATTCAACCGATATCGCATTATGATAAAGTAAGACCAATAACATAAAAATATCTAAATAAATGACTACAACTCTGTTTGAAAATCCATACTAGGTATTGAGCAGATGAATTCCTAGGACAAATCCCTAGATAACTCGAACAATTATAATAAATTGAGATAGAGTAGAAATAATGATAAAGTTTGAACAATCTTAGTCCTCGGAGCATAAGGATTCACCACTTTAGATGAGATATAGATAATCTAGTCAGTCACGAACTTGGGAAAGGATAGCCAAATCTATATTATGAAATAGTGCAGTGCAAAAACATATGTGATTAGTACTTTCAATGTACTATGTAAGAATGCAGTGTAAGGTATAAATAGACAAATACTAAATTGGACATATAACTGAACTCATTATGTAACTAAACTGGTTCTACTAAAGAAAAATATGCAAGACTGATAAGTACATGGTAAGAGCCTTGCAAACAACTTATATTAATAGATACAAAATGTTAAAATACTAGATTTGACAAATGTCAAATAAACTAACAAGTAGAGGTTTTAAAATATCATAATTTGATTGAAGCTGTACATAGTAGGAGTTCCTATAAAAGACGTTGATTGTGTGAGTAGACATGAAGTCTAACATACTTCCTAGTTGGAGGGTATACAATACCCTTCTAAAGATATAAGAACTGGTTTACATGAATCCACTAACTGAGTCTAAGTTCTTTAGTCTCATATCCTACGGTGGCATGTAGTTTTGTGATTGGGGTGCTTTATAACCCGAATTTGGTCAGTGCTAATACTACTCCAGAACTAAAAATACTAAGTACTCACTGTTAAAAACTATCCATGGTAGTGAGGAAATAAATAAGTACCTCATTAGTCTTGAAACAAGACATGATTTAATTAATCAAAAACCAAATTATTTAAAATCATGAAAATATGTCTGAATTTGAGATGCGTTTTCCTGGATGTTTTTTAGAGTTAGGCTTAAGTCTTTGCAAATCCAACCAAATTATATAACTTGACACTGTATAAGTTTAATAATAAAACTCAAGTATAAAAACTGAGGAATACATTGTAATAAGTATCATAACTCATTGGAAATTTTCATAAAAGCATGGAATTTTATGTGATATCATTAATGACATGTAAATTCATGAACATAGAAGGTAGGGTCACAAAGACATTGATATTGAACATACAATATGTTATTGAGACTAAATTTAGCATAAATATAGTGGTTTGGCATAAACCCTAGAATCGTAGTCTACAACTAGAATAAAATACTGAGGAGTTTGACACAATGATAAAATATAATGCTTGTTAGTCTCACATACCTGGTTTGAAGCGTTTAGATAGAATTTTCTGGGGAAACTTGGTGTTCTTGAGATTTGTGATGAACCCTAAGTTAAGAAACTCTTAGATAATTTAGTGTATTATTTCTCCTGTATGTCTGAATAAAGAGAGAATAAGGGGAAAGGGTGGACCAAATGCTTTAGCCCCCTTCAAAAGAGCCTAAAAAGACATTTTTTAGACTAAGAGGGTAGGGTAAATGGCCAAAATACCCATTAGTATTTGTATTTAATAACTAAAAAATAGAGGTTGATGGACCCTTAACGTGCATCATTTGAGTTGATGGAACGTCGATTGGTTTATGATTTTACTTTAAGTTTTTTGTAGCCTACTATGTTAGGTTAATTGGGTTACTCGACAGACCATCGATTGAAATGATTGTCTGCTAAACTATATGTCAACCCAAATGACTGATTTTTTACTCTTCTATCAACTCAATTTCAGGTCGACTTAATGGGTCTTAGATTGAGTTGATGGGTTGTCCTGTCAACTTTCAACTGTGTCGGTATAAGGGTTTAAAACAAAGGGAAATTATTTGATGGTTGAGTTCATGAGTTGCTTATGGTTGACGGTCCATGGACCACTTCATCAATTGAGATTTTCAAGTTTTCATCCATGTTTATCAATCAAGTTTAAGCATGAACTAGGGGAATTTTCTAGGGTGTTGCAATGTCTCCCCCTTGATATTATTCATCCTCGAATGAAATACGTGAACTAATTTTGGAGAGAATTTAACTAGTAATACTGGATGGAAAAATACAAAACATTTACATGATACTGCTGAACTGAAATTGGCATGCATATATAATAATTGAGTTGAATTGAAGAGATCATAACTAAGCAAGCATGGCATGAATACATATGCTAGAACTCATGCAAGTTTGATATGAAGAACAAAATTGAGATAGAAAATAGATATTACAAAAAATACTTACCTTAAATTGAATTGATACTAGAAAGGAAAAGATTTGTGTATCAAGCGATCATATCTATCTCTATTTTCCACGTAACTTCCTCAACTAATGGATTCCGCCAAAGGACTTTGACCAAATCAACTTCTTTTTTTATAAGTCTGTGCACTTGTCTTTCTAGAATCTGAATTAGCAATTTCTCATAAGTAATGTTGTCCCTTAGATCAATGCTTTCCACTAGCACTATCAAAGAAGGTTCACCAATGCATTTTCTTCAGTAAAGACACATTAAATACTGAATACACTGTTGCAAACTCTTTTAGAATGTCTAACTCATATGACACATTGTTAACCCTCCTTAGATTTTGATAGGGACCAATATATCAGGGACTAATATTCCAGAATGTCACTACTACCTTCATAGAATAAGCCTTTAGGAATATCAAATTATTGACCTCAAACTTAAGGTCTCTTCTCCTCACATACATATAGGACTTTTGTGTACTATAGGTTATCTTCAACTTTTTGCAAATGAGATGAACTTTTTGCATTGCTTCATGGAATGAGTCTTGACCTATCCTTGTTTCTTCAGCATCCTTGAACCATCCAATGGGATATCTATACCATCTCCTATAAGTAGCCTCAAATAGAGCCATTTGATATTGATTGATGGTTATTATTATACACAAACTCCATCAAAGGCAAATAACCATCCCAATTTCCATTCAAATTGATTGTCTAGGTTCTCAACAATTTTTTAGAGTTTGGATAGTCTATTCTACCTTTCATCTATCTAGGATGGAAAGTTGTGCTGATATGAACTTGGGTACCTAGACCGTTCTAAAAATACTTCTAAAACTAGGAGGTAAACTGAGTACCTCTGTACGAGATGATGGACAATGGAACCTCATGCATTTTGACTATCTCCTTAACATAATTTTACCATATGCTTGTTGGATAACTGTCTCTAAATAGAAGGAAATATTTCACTTAGTCATCCTAACCATAATTACCCATATAGAATCATTCTTCTTTCGAGTAAGAGGTAGACATGTGATGAAATTCATGTGTATTACCTCCCACTTCCATAGAGGAATGTCAAAGATCTAGGTCACACCCCCTGACCATTGGTGCTTAAGCTTGGCCATTTAATAGTTGGGAGACTTACACAAAAAATATCATCTATGTCCTTTTTAATGTCATTCCACCAATAGACCTCCCTGAAGTCTTTATACATTTTTGTGGTACCTAGATGAATGGAGCATTGGAACTGTGAGCCTTTGACAAAATTTCCCACCTCAATCCATCAACATTTGGGATACACAGTCTTCCCTAGTAAGGAAGCACATTTACTTCCCCTTTGGATAATATTTGGACCTTTTGTTTGCACCCTTGATTTGGTGCAAAATTTGGCCATTATTTTTCTTTTATTTCACTTAAACTACTAAATATGAATCTAAAGCATTTTGAACCAACATCCTATTATCATAAGAATCAACCAACCTAACTTCCAAATATGCAAGCATGTGCATTTATTTATCCAACTCCTTATTCTATACTTCTCATAGACAGCCTGATTAATAAGTCAACCACCATATTATCTTCACACAGAATATATATCACACTCATATCATAATCTTTCAACATTTTCATGCACCTTCTCTGTCAAAGATTTATCTCCTCCTAATTGAACACTTACTACAGAGTTTTTTTGGTCAGTGAATACATCCACATGAATGCCATATAAATAGTGTCTTTATATCCTTAATGCAGATGCAATAACTTCCATCTCAAAATCATAAGTCAGATAATTCTTTAACTGAACTCTTTATATGAACTTTAATCTTCCTGGAGGCATATCCTATAACTTTCCCATTTTGGATTAGCATATACCCGAGTCCAACTCGAGAAGTACACAATACACTACGAACCCTTCTGTATCATCTGGAAGGTTCAACACTGGTGCCAATATCAATCTATATTTCAACTTCTCAAAACATTTTGTGCATAAATTAGACCACTAAAACTGACCTTCTTCTAGGTTAACATTGTCAATGGGGCATCCATAGGAAGAAAACCTCTCGATAAAACTCTGATTGTAACTAGGTAAACCCAAAAATATCTGAATATCTAAAGGAGATATGGGTCTAGGCCAATTTGTAATTGTATCTATTTTTTGAGAATCAACTTGAATACCATCACTTGAGATCACGTGACTGAGGAACACAATTTATTTCAACTATAATTCACAATTGGAGAATTTATCATAGATTTGGAGGTCCTAATGGGTCTAAAGAACAATTTGAATATGACATGCACACTCTTTCTTATTTTTGGAATAAAATAGAATATCATTTATAAAGATAATAATAAACATGTCCAAAAACTACTTGAACACCCTATTCATGGGGTTTATAAAGGCTACAACAACATTAGTTAAACTAAAAGACATGTCCATGGATTCAAAATACCTATAATATTTCCTGAAGGTATTTTTAAGGATATCACACTCCCTAGCCTTAAGTTGATCGTAACCTGTCCAAAGTTAAGAGAAACAACTAGCAGCCTAATGCTGATCAAATAGGTCATCAATCCCTAGAAAAGGATATTAATTTTTTATTATGACCTTGTTCAGCTAAGGGTAGTCTATCCATATCCTAAGGGATTTCTTTTTTATGCACAAACAAGACTGGGACACCACAAGGGAAACATCGGTCCTGATGAACCCCCTTTTCTAGAAAATTTGCTAATTTTTCTTTATGTTCTCTGAGTTTAGTTTGAGCTATTTTGTATGAAGGAATGAAACTAGACTAAGTACCTAGAAGAAGGTTTATTGTGAAGTCAATCTCCCTATATGGAGGGACTCTAGGTAGATCTTCAAGAAAGATATTTGGGAATTCACTAACTACTAGAACTAATTGAAGATTGGGGCCTCAGACTCAGATCTCTTAACCCAAACAAGATGGTACATATACTCTTTGGATATTATTTTCCTAGATTTCAGATAGGATACAAAATGAGCCATATGAATGACTAGACTACCCTTCCACTCAAGGAAATGATTATCTAGAGACTTAAACTTAACCACTCTAGTCCTACAATCAACCTGTTATAGTAGGAATAAAGTTAATCCATGCCAAGTATAACATTAAGAACTACCCTATCATGCTCTACAATCTCTCCTGAAGTGACTTTCTAGAGGACTAAGATTGGGAAATTTCAATAGACTTTCATGAAAAGCTCACGATTTTCTAGATATAAAGGTATTAATAAATGATAGGGTAGTCCTAGGGTCTAGTAATACATAAAAATCAAAAGAGTGGACTCCTAGCATAAAAATGACTACATCTGTGAGTCCTCCTGATCTTGCTAGAATACTAAAGCATAGAGCCGATTTTGGCACTGGCCTCTACGATTCTAGATATAACGCCCTACTAGGATGGGAAAACTTTTGGTGCTATTTATAAGGTATACTAGTGCTAGTTTTCACTAGTGCCCTATCTGGATGAAAGTCAATGTTTAAGCTTGTGAACAATCTGACAATACCCAAAACGTGGGTTCACACTATTGTAGTGCTACTTTAAAAATAAGTCTTAGGTGACTCGATTTACTAATGATATTGATGCTCAAAAATATTTTTTCTATTTAGGATGGTGACTTGCTGAGAAAGGTACTGGTTCTAAAGAATTCTTCTTCTACTACTATTGGGGTTGTTTGTATCCTTCACAAAATTGGTGTTGGATGAACTCAGACTATCCAGTCTTGTGTTTTTTACTATTGTATCTGTCTCTTAACTTAGATTTATCACCCTCAATATCTTTTAAGTAAACTATCAACCTGCGGATATTTATTTCCCCAATCATTAATTTCTATTCGGAGCATACCATGATAGTTGCGGGAACTTCATGCTATACCCTGCCACACTCAAGGAGCCCTTGTCTTGACTTCTATTTTCTTCGAGGAAAGACGCACCCCAAGAAAGAATTATCGAACTCTTCCCAAGCAGCAGGGAAAGCATTAACCAACCTATTATTCCTCCTCTGGTCAACCCAAAATTGAAACCATCTTTAATATTATGGGATGCAAGGCTAACTAGATCAATATCATTAACTCACATCACTTTAAACACCCAGTGAACCTCCTCAAAATTTTTTTTAGATCCTCTCCCATCTTGGATCCATGAAATTCTAGTAGATTAATCCAATAGAACTCTTGGACTCTGACCATATTAGCATCTAGAATGACAAGTGAAACTTCAGGGGTTGTTGCATATTGGTTTTTTTTTTAGTTAAAGCCTATGCCTATAGCTAAATTGTATTTCCGAACTCAGTATTAGTAATATTTTTTAATTGAGGTTCAAAGGTTGGTGGGTGTTGAGCTACTAGAACCTGGTTTTTAGCCTAGTGATCAAGTGTCATATGTACTGATACTCTACATTTTGGCTCTCTTCGTGGAGGCATTATATAAAATGTGTAGAGTATGAATTACATGAGATTATTAAAGTTAAACTCTATCATATGAGAAAAAAATAGAAAAATGGAAACTTTTCCTAAATATTTGATAGCCTCTCCGTTATAAGTGTGGCTGGCCTTATACCCATAAAAGTGACTTTACTAAATGCATCCTTTAGACACTCATAGTCACTTGAAATAATTGCTCTGATACTAAAATTTATCACTCTCGAGTCCATACCTAGACAAGAAATTGCACCAAAAATAACCTAGTGGCCCAAGTTGACCTGGAATTCATTATGCATAACATACTAATTAAGTGGAACAAAATGTAGAAACATAGATATGAAAACCCAACAAAGATGGAATTATATTAGTGTAAGAATAATAACATAAAAATATAAATATATAAATAAATGACTAAAACTCTATATAAATGCCATCCTAAGTACAGAGAAGATGAGTTGCTAGGACAAGTCCCTAGACAATTCAAAAAAATAATGTAATTTGAGATAAAATATACGTAATGATAAAGTCTTAAAAATCGTAGTCCTTGAAATATAATGAATCACCAATGTGGCTGAGATAGGGTAATCGAATCAACTACAAGTGTGAAGAAGACTATCCGAATTTGTATTATAATAAAATACAACACTTAAAAATATGTGGCCAGTACTTAGAATGTACTAATGTAATGACCCTCGAGGTGATTTATGATAAATACACGATGTTTTATATTTTAGAGAATTTTAGTAGTTTCCCCAAGTCATTTGTAACTTGCTGGGACCGGTAGTATGGTTCCTTGATGGCTCGGTTGATAAATATCTTAAATTGCCTCTTTTAGAGCCTAAAACTAAGTACTCATTGACCAAAGTAAAATTTCCTTCAATACAAGCTCGAAATTTAATTTTGATAACTTCGTTAGCTCCAGAATGCCAAACAAAGTCAGGATTTACCTTAAGTTCGTGTTTCAGAGTTTTTATTTGCAAATTATGCTCATTTGTGGTTTTTAGTTAACTTTAAGACCTAGTTTGGATCTTGAATAGTATTTTGATGTTCGGTGTGTCAGATCAAAATTATAACTCTTCTATCGGCTTTGGAATGGTGAATTTAGGCTAGTATGACTCTTGGTACGCTTATCAATATGCTCATTCTTGATTTGAGTTGTTATGTGGAAAGTTGGAAATTTGATATTTTAGGCTGTCTTGGTTAGGGGCCATTTTTATTCAAATGACCAACGATGTCAATTATGTTAATTTTGTTGAGTTTGAAATATGTTTTTCACATTAAATACATATTTTTAATCAAAATTAGACTTTGATTCAATTCCGAAACCTTGGTTGAATTTCTTTGAAATTGTTGTCTTTGACTGGGGAAACTTTGACTGATTTATCGGTTATCGATAAATTGTAAATCCTGTCAATAAATCATCTATCAGACCAATAGACCAATTAATCAGCCAGTGCTTATAAATCAGCTAATTGTCATATAAATCGGTGCCTGCCAACGTCAGGGGAGAATATTTATCAAAAGTTTTGGTCCGATAAATTGGTACCTGAGGAACATTTTCTTAAGTTTTTCACTCATTTTTGGGTATGATTTCCCCACAAATTTCCCTCACTTACTCTCTAATTTAGGTTTGAATTGTCTTGGAAACTTCCCCAAACTCAAAAGACAAGTTCCTTGAAGATCTCAAACGTCATCCTCACCTTCGGTAAGTAATTTCATCTGTTATATTTCATGATAATTAGAGTTTTTCCTCCATTAATGCCCTAGTAATGATTTCTTGATTCATTCAATTATATCCGAAGTTATGTGGTAAATCCATTCTCTTTAGGTTTATTATACATCATAGTAATGTCTCATTTTCTAAATTCAACTGAAAATTCTGCAAAGATCGAATCTTTACCCCAATTAATGCTAAATATTCTTTGAGATGTTCAAGGGTCTTCCCTTACTCAAATTATTCTCAATTTTGGAGTAGGGTTTCCTACTAACATTGGAAACCCCATGGAGAATTTTTTTAGTTCCTACGATTGGGCCCTGCTGGCTCGATTTTTGGCCTAGTCTGAAACCTAGTATAATTTATACTATTAGACTCATATTGAAATATGGAATACTTTTATGCAAGTTTTAGAGCAATTGGAGTTCATTGGATATCAGTCGGAATAATATTTGTGAGCTTGCATTACTTTATCGTCGGACTATAGATAGGCTCCGTGGGGCTATCTCTGGGCTTATAACTTTAATAATTGTAGTAAATAATAACCGTAGGTTGGGTAGCTAGGTTTTCATAGTAACATTGTACTGTTCCTTCGTCCACTTACTTGTTTGTTATATATATATCATATATATATATATATATTGTTCTCAGAATTTATATAGTGCTTGTGACTTATGAATTGTCTAGTGATACCTGTGCAGGGCATAGGTAGTGGTCGTCTCATGTTTATATATATATATACTT
>JBDJHY010562603.1:0-16723 GCA_039654485.1 Withania somnifera
GATTTACAATATAAAATAAATATAGGAGTAATTGAATATGATAGTTTTAATGAATTGTTATTAGGTAGTGATTTTTTAACTATGATAAATTATAGAATTACTAATGAAGAATTAAAAATTGATGATCAAGGAAAAACTAGATTTATAACTAAAATATAAATATCCAAGACAAGATACAAAATAAAAAATAAAAATTAAATATGATAAGAAAATTTATGATGGAAGAAGTAATTGTTTCTCAAATATGATGAGACTTTTGTTGCTAGACTATGAGATCCTTAAGGCTCTATGATTTGGGATATGAGACTATGATAAAGTTAGAAATTGTATGTGGTGACATACCTCCAAAGAACTTGCCTCCAGGATCTGGTGACACCGGAGTAGGGGGGTTAGGATAGAGTAGAGATATTCTGAGAATATTTAGGGTAGCCTTCCATGGATTCTTCCTGCTGAACCTACGGGTACTAGAGGATAAACGTATGCAAGACTGGCTACTTTATGTGAGTGAATGTACTTTTCTGCACTTGTCTTCCTAAGTGTACCCTGGCTGAGATATAAGACCTATGGTGAATGTTTTTTTCGTGTATTCTGCGCTTCTTTCCGGGGGACTTGACAGAGTTTATATGCATTAATTTAGTATTATTATTACTACTTAGCTGTTCTGATTGGTTACTTGATACTTCGTATTATGTAGGATATTGTGCGTTATATTATTGATCACTCATTCATACCTTACTTGAGGTTACCGGTATACCGTCAATGTTCTGTTCCTGTCTTCTCTGACTCTTGATTTTACTATTTGGATATTGAATCAATCGAACGCACTTCTAACACCTGTTCCACTTTTGGAAGACCCTTATTATTCACATATACTGCTACACGGATCCCAGGTACGTCTCTCTTCCTTGCCCGAATTCATAATATATGACTAGCTGGCGATATGTGTTTTACTTGTCACTTGATTTCTGTCTGAGTAGCTAGCTTCCATGATGTATTATTAGATTCTGTGACCTAATTTATTATCTTTTATTATTTACTGTTTTTATTATTTTTATGTTCCTAGTGGGCCTTCGAAGCCGACTGGGTACGGGTTGCTTCGGAAGCTTATACTTATACTACACTTGCCCATGTACAGATCTGAGTGTAGGTGCCTAACCTTGATTTACATATCGCTGTTCATGCAGATTCTAGTGATTTCAGAGATTCAGGGTGAGATTGGCATCCAGCTTCTCCTGCCTCTCTTCACTATTGATTTTGGTCTCCATGTATTTTCGGAGATACATGTGTATTAGACATTTGATTCCCTGTTATGTACTTAGAGGTTTTGTATTACACTGATACTGGATTTTGGGAATTGTTGATTCTTTTACTTCTGCTTCAGTTATATATCATCTATTATATTTGTGCTTTCTACTTTTGATATAGTAGTCCTCCTCTTTGGCTTCGGAGGGTTGGTATAGTAGGTGCCATCATGATTTGATAAATCGGGTTGTGACAGTTAGTAGCTGCCATCATGATTCGAGAAATCGCATCATGACATCTTGGTATCAAAGCTAGGTTTCGATTAGTATTAGTGTATAGAGCCAATGTATAGTAGAGTCCTCGGATTGGTTCGGAGATGTCTATAACCTTCTCATGACCCAAAACCTATATCGTGATCCACCAATAGGTCAGCCAACCCCTCAACCCGGAGCGACAAGAAATGGGCCGACACTAGCTAACCAACAATAATTTAAGGACTAAATAGTATAACGAAAGAGATATACAATAAAATAAATAAACATAACACCTCCCAGAACTGCTGACTATGACAAAATGGAGCTAACGTACATCAGAGTAACCAAAAGTTATATATAAAACCGCTTCAATTGGAGGTAAATACAAAAGACTAGTCTAACCTAAAAAAATAAGGCAAAATCTCGACACAGCTGGAGAACAGGTTCATCCCTGACACTGTAGCACACAGTGATCTATGAAGTCCACTAGCTCCCATACTCAGTACGATCCCTCCTTCTGCGATGATCCACAATGATATCTGCACCACAAAAATGATACAAAAGTGTATCATGAGCACCAACAACACAGGTTACCCTATAGACATCATAGCTTGATCAGACTCAATCAAATACAAGTAAGATACAACGAATAAATACAACTTGTCAGAAGAGAAATAAGTAAAATAGTACATAAAGCAAGACATAACTACAGGGCAACAAAATTAAAGTAACTAACATAAGTCTAAATAATCAGCCCCGCCAAGGAAAACTAGCACCCATAGCTCAAAACACTAGTCCACAAAAAACATACCTGATTTCCATCTCAGCTCAACCGACAGTAGGAATGCTTAAATAAGGGAAATAGAAGCATACCCATAAAGGAAAAGAAAATAACAGATAGAATCCAAGTGGTGACCTATTCCAAAATTGGATACATACAGAAAAGAGCAAACATAATCTACTTAATGCCCATCCCAATAATAGGCACAAACAGAAAAATAAGACCAAGCGTAACTTCCCCCGTAAATCGCAAGGTATAAACAAGCGATGAGAGAATGAATGCAAGGGGATAGAACTTAACTAACATACTTGAACCAGAAGCCTTTGAGGTCCCACACCCAAATAATACTCCAAGAACCCTCCCCTTGGGGCCATTCCCTAAATACGACACTAGGAACCCCGTCTTCTAGAAATCCCAATCCGGAGGTCTTGCCTCAAAATCATAAGTAGGGAACCTTACCCGTTGGAAGCCCACTACAGATCCACACTTAGGAACCCACCCCTAACAGAAGGTCCCACCTTTAAACATAATTTCGTAATACCCCTCTCCTCCTTGATAGTCACCCGGTGGTACATATAGTATTAGGAAAACCAAGTTCAGTGATATCTTTATGAAAATAGTGCATACCATCTCGTGGTCGTGGAAAAAATTCATAAAACTCTATTTGTAGAATAAGTACAAAAAAGTCCTATTTATAATAGCCTTTACCCTTCTTAGGTAATAAATCACACCGCAGGCCCCGCCCATTCATAGCTACCGCGATATGCATGCACATAAAAACAACAAAAGCAGATAGAAGGCGTGCTCGAAGTCTAGGAAAGTCCAGAACCCACAAGCTAAGCACAAATCTCACTCAAAAAGCAAAACAATAGCCCAACACTAATACCATAGTCACACAAATGCCTACGATAGTCTGGGCACCCTATTCTCAACCTACAGCTAACTACGGCCCCATGCAGACCCCAAAAAGGGTAAATGAGTGCAGAAAGAGAAGGAGCGGTATATTAACTACACATCCAACCCAAACACTAGCTAGAATCCAACAAGTATTCAATGTAAATAGTCTAAAGAGTAGGTAATCCTAGTCAACTTGGATGACGGTGAAAAGCATTTGTAATTCATGATCTCAAAAACGCCCCGAATAACCCAAAAGTACCAAAATAAGGTCTACGGGTCAATAGTTAAAGTTTAAGACCTATATTGCATAATACAAATTGGGTCAGAAATCAGGCCTAAAAAGGGGTCAGTGGGCTAATAAACTAAAAATACTAACACGAAGGCATTAGATCAAGGAACTGTGATCACATCAATAAGAGATATCACGCTGAACACCTGGGACTGTAGGTTTTTTGCAATAGCTAAATTTCCAAACGAGGGCTAGTTATTGATATGGATTGCAACAACAACAACCCAAATATGCATCTTGCATGAAAAATAAATTCCGAACTCAACTAAGTCAAAAGAACGACCAACAGAGGTTGTTTGAGAAAAAAACCCCTAAAACAAACTGAATAAGTCAACTTAATTTCCTCACCTCCCATAAGGACCTTCAAAATGAACCCAGACACCCCGAAAGTGCACCGAAGACCCAACTATACAAAATTATCATTCTGGAGCTGACGGAGCATCAAAATTCCAATCTTACACTCTGATCACTCAAAACCTACCAGGCTCCAAAATGAACTCCACTTGAACTTTCCACAAAATAGATCAAACTCAAAACAAAAACCCCTGGACAAGAAATAAAGGTCCAATAAGATCAAAGTTAGTATTCCGGAGCTAATGGAACTTTCAAAATCAGATTCCGAGTACCTTTAGTAAGAATTTACTCTCAAGTTCAACTATTTCAAGGTTAAGCCTTTAAAAAATGGAAACTGAGATAACGAGTAACTGTGCTGCTAGGGAGCTGAAAGACCGATTCTTACAAGTCATAAATTACTTGGGGAAATTAACAGATGAGTCTAGACATAGAAAAGGTAAAAAATCAAGGAAATGATCAGGCGGGTCATTACAACATCCACCACTAAAAAGTACTTTCATCCTTGAAAGTGAAGAAAGGAATTGTACCTGAAGACTAAAACTAGTTAGGGCCTATTAGGCTTGCATAACCCTTCCAAGACCCCCAGTAACCTAATAGATCAGACAATGCGTGTCTAAGGAACCTTCGCTACCAGAACCCCTTTGAGCCCCAGTTAACCAGCACCTCTACAATAAGGTCACTAACTACCTCCTCATTGCCAACCAATACAAAGCTGAACCTCTCTGACCAGAGCAAGCCACTAATCATAACTACACACCCTACTGAAGGCTACCTTAGCGGTAACACAACAACTAACCCCAAAACATAACCATAATCCATTATTCTAACTGTGATACCTCCAAGATCACTATTACTGCCAATGCTAGCTCACGACCCATAGACCAATGCTCTAGAACCCAAGGTCGCTACACAAAAGAAAGGAAACAAACTCCAACCATCCATCAATCTCAAAAGAGTACTCACTCTCTAACCTATCAAACCACACACCCTTTGCTCCACTTTGAGGCATTGACTGAGCTACTAGGGAAAACTGGTCAAAAAGCCAAAACCACCTCCAAATAGGAACCCAAACTAACGCCAGAACTACAAGGAACTCTGAAACCACACAAGAAACCTCGGCCAACTAAAATCATTGTTTATCCTAAACAAGACAACATATTTAAGGACACCAACCGCTCGATCCATCACAAAGAAGCATGGCCACTCTAAGAAAAACCAGAAAACCACAAAGTACCACTAGTAGAATAATGGAAAGAACAAAATACAAGGACCGAGGAGTGCCTCAGAGGAATCCAAACGCCAGGCCCAGGAGAAAGATAAACCCCAATTGGCGAGTGCCCAAAAGGTCCCCATCCCTCGTCCTAGGTACGTCGGGCACGACCATGGAAATGGTAATGGAGAAACAGTCCAGAACCGCATAAAAGTAGGATAACTAGTCCATGCCCAGAATAATGTAAAGGTAAATAAATGCTATCACCATTAGGTCTGCCCGCCTATCATGGCCCTGCACTAATACCATAAAAGACCTAAATAACCTATCTACTACTAGGGCTTCGCTCACGGGTGCATCAACACTCAAAGAAACAAATAAGAACCCACTAGATGGCCCAACCGTATGCAAAGTAAAAAGAGACATAAGATAATACAGATTCAAGATAAAAATAAAAGTTGACTGTTCACAACTAGATAATATACCAGTAACATCACCCTTTGAGGCCCCCGCCTCGGCCCTATCTGGGATAACATTCAACTATCAATGGGCCCTTCCCAGAAGGTCCTCAATTCTGCCTCTTTGGCCACCTCCTAGCCATATATTTTTCACCTCTATCCGGTGTTACCACCTGAACTGGTTGTGCTGGTAATGGTGCTCGATCAGTCCCATATTGAGGACAATCTTTAATCTGATGACCTAATTCTCCACACTGATAACAAGCTTTACACCATCTTTGACACCCCTAGGGAAATCTCTAGTAAAGTTTCTATAATCTCCACAATGAAAACACCGCGTCCTGTCTCTAGAACAACCCCTTGAGCCCTTAACCTGGCCACCACGGCTCTGTGACCCTAACCCTGAGTTTCTAGCAGGCTGACTACTCTGGCCTATCTCTAAAGTTTGCACAGAAGACTGATACTGCTAGCTAGAATATCCTCTGCTATAATCACTACCCACTGATAAGGTACCAGAATAGATGCCTTGATAGTGCTGGCTCATCTCTCCTCCCCCTTGGGATTGCGAGGTAACTTATCTATGCTCCTGGCATACAAAATATCCATAAATGTCGTACCCAAAACAATTATACACTCAACCTCTCTGCAAAAATAACCCTTAATCCATGAGTAAAATGATAGATTTGATCTTTCTCAGTAGAGTTGCTTCCTCAATAGCTCATCAAATCTAGTCTCATAAGCTGTAACAAATAAATGCCCCTACTTCAAAATAGCAAACTCAGATATAATACCCTCCTAAATACTATGAGGCATATACTTCTCTAGGAAGGCTTCTTAAAATTGACTGCAAGTCATTAATTGAGACCCAGCTAGCCTGTGGTCTATAAATACCCTACAACAATGGCCAGAAGTTCCTTCATTAAATAGGTGGTAAAATCAACCCCTTGCTCGTCACCGTTCCAACATCCTCAATCTCTCCTTACATACAGTAATGAACTTCATGTGGTCTTTCCCTATTGCCTTTGAGAACTCTGTTGGCACTCTATGTAGAAAATGGTCAAGCATCTTCCTTACCTTATGAGATAGAATAAACCTAACATCAATTTGTTGTGAAGGTACTGGTGCCAGGGTAGATGGTGGGATAGGCTGTGGTGGTGCAACCAGCTAAAATGATGGATGGACTGTAGCTATAAAAACCTATGGAGGTTGAGCACTCTGTACTTCCCCCTGAGCTGAATTTTGTGCTATCTCTTTTAGCATTATGTCGAACATCATATGCATTTGTTGTACTGTGTTCGACACCAATAAGCTACTGCTGAGACACTATAGTAGTCTACTGAGATGGCAATGGGTGCGTAGAAGTGGTAGTCTGGGAAAGGACACAGTAGTACCAAAGAAATGAGTACATACAATCACCCTTCCTATCCCCAGGTGGGATCTCATGTGCATCAAAATGAGAGTCTCTATCAATCAAAAAGTTGTGGGTATGCACCATCTGCGAATAGAGAAAAGTCAAGTAGGCACTTTCATAAACTGATAAAAGTACCATGCACGAGGGGAAAAAGAAGGGAACTATTCCAACAACTCCCTATATCCTCCCAAAGATAGGATATGAATATCTCCACACTGATTCATAGGACTCTAATAGAACTTGCTCCACTATCACAAAATCTGGGAAAAACTAAGCTCCGGTACCACTCTATCACGATCCTAAACTCATATCATGATGGCACCTGATGTCCCACTAGTAGGCTAGCCAACCCCTCAGGTCGGACTGATAAGAAATAGTCTAACACTAGCTAACCAGCAATAATATAAATAGTAAAGAGTATGACGAAAGAGATATACAATAAAATACATAAACATAGCACCTCTAAGAACTGTGACTATGACAAGATGGAGCTAACATATATCAGAGTAAACAAAAGTAATATATAACCCCGCTCCAACCGATGGTAAATACAAAAGACTAATCTTCCCTTAACAAATTAAGGAAGAATCTCGACAAAGCTAGAGAACAAGCTCAGCTCAGATGCTGGGAGCTCGCCGTGATCTTTGAAGTCCACTAGCACCCCTACCTAGCTCGATCTCATTCCTTGTGATGATCAATGCTAATATTTGCACCAAAAAAATGATACAGAAGTGCAGCATTAGTACGAACAACACAGTGTACCCAATAGGCATTATAGGCCGACCAAGCTCAATTAAATACATGTAACACACAACGAGTAAGTAAAATAGGTAATAAGAAAAATGAGTAAAACTATAAAGAAAGAAATACATAGCTATATGACAACCAAATGAAAGTCTAAATATACAACCCTACCGAGGTGCAACTAGCATCCATAGTCAGAACACCAGTCTACAAAAAACATACATGATTTCCAGCTTAGCTTAACTAATAGTGGGAATAGGTAAAGAAGGGAAAAAAAGGCATACAAGTAAAGGAAAGGAAATAGCGAATGAAATCCAAGTAGTTCCCCATCCCACCACTGGATACAAATTGAAAAGAACAAACATAACCTACCTGGAGCCCAATGTTGCCTGCAGGAACAAACAAGGAAACAAGACCAAGTGTGACTTCCCCTGTAAGCCCGCAAGAAACAAAAAATAAATAAAAGGATGAATGCAAGGGGGTAGAACTCAACTAACTCACTCGAACTATCATCCCCAGAGGTTCCACCCCCAAATAATACAGTAGGCACCCACCCCTTGGGACCACTCCCTAAATTCGATATCGATAACCCCACACAGTAGGAACCTCATTTCAAAGATCTTGCCTTTAAATCATAATCTGGGAACCCCGTTCCTCTAGGAGCCCCAATCAAGATCCACACTCAAGGATATGCCCCTAACAAAGGGTTCTAGCTTAGGGAGACCATTCTCTGCCCCGATAGTCACCTAGTGGTACATGTAGTATCACAAAAACCAAGTTCTAATTTTATCTTTAAAAAAATAATCGGTACCATCTCGTAGTCATAGACTAATAAGATATAAACCTTATTTTTAGATTAAGTATGGAAAAGCCCCATTTATAATAACCTACCCTCCTAGTATCACACCACAGGCCCCGGTAGTTCACACATACTGTGATATGCATGCATACGAAAATAGCCAATGCAAATAGATGGCGCGCTTGAATTCTAGGAAAGGTAAAAAGTCACTAGATAAGAGCACATATAAATCCAACAAAAAAAATAAAAAACTAGCACTAATACCATATCTAAACAGCACCCTGGGTGGACGGGCACCCTATACTTAGCCTACAACCAACTACGATCCCACTCAGGCCCCCAACGGGTAAATGAGCTCAGAAAGAGAAGGAAAAATATACATCTACTCATCCAAAAAAAAAAACATTAGCTATAACCCAACAAGTATTCAACGTAAACCCAATCTAAACACTAGCTATAACCCAATAGAAATCTGAGGCTCTCCTAGCGCAACCGCGGCGTTCCCAGAAATCCCAAACCAGTGCAACTATAGAGCTCCTATCACGATGGCTCTAAAAGTAAGAAAAGAAGATAATCGTGATAGAGTCACATAAGCACGATCACGTTAAACACTTGGGACTTTAGATTTATGTACTGTTGAAATTCCAAACGAGGTTTAAGAGTTGAAATAGAGTCCAAAACCATACAGACTCAACAGAATCAACAAAATGACAAACAGAGGTTGTTTGATAAAAAAGAACCTTAAACCAAACCGAATAAGAAGTCCCAATTTCCTTACCTCCCACAAGGACCCTAAAAATGAGTTCGGACAGCACCAGAAGTGCATCAAAGACCCAAATAGCCAAAAATAATAATTTTGGAGATAATGGACATAATTCCAATCCGATCACCAATAGCCCACCCAAGCTCCAAATTGAACTCTATTTGAACTAAGTTTCACGGAAAGCATCTCAAAATCAAAATGAAAACTTGGGGAATAAACTAAAGGTATAAATAGTTCAAATTTTTCATTTTAGAGGTAATTAAACTGTCAAAATTAAATTTTGAGTGCATTTACTAATTCACTCTCAAGTCCCATTATTTCAGGTTAAGCCTTCAAAATAGGTAAACAGAAATAACTGGATATAGAGCTGCCATGGAGCCGAACTATTGGTACCAGAAAGTCATAAATGACTTAGGGAAACTAACATACGACTATAGACATAGAAAAGAAAATAAATCAAGGAAATAACTAGGAGAGTCATTAAAAACCTATCTTTTAGAGCTATTGTGGCGTATAGGAACTTGAATCTGTTTTTCGACCTATGTCATATGTGTATCCTAGAAAGTTTGCTAAAAATCTCATTTATTTCATTCATTCTCCTGCTGATGGAATGCATACGGTCTGCACCTATAGATGATGACAAGCCCTCTAACCCAGTGGCTCAGAACTCAGCATAGGGCCATACTATGAAACCCACGGTGGTTACGGTTCTGGTTCAGTCCTCAGAAACCTTGATAGTGCTTATGGAACCTGTGTCAACCATAATACCATCTCCAATACCAAATCTAGATGTACGAGCAATATTATGGAAACTACACAATGCATTTGGAGGTCCTCCTATAAATGGGGCATAAAGATCTAAAATGGGAAGCCTTGGGTGCTTATAGCTCAGGAGCACATCCAGAAGCTACAGTTCCACCCCTTAGTTTATCCAACCACCCCTATTACTACTCAGGTTCTACTAATTCGAGTTCTTTCCCCTATGGTAACACTACAGACTGCTATACAAATTCGAATCAAAAGCTCCTGACTAGGTTCCTCAGATTGGATCCCCTGAGGTTTACTAGAGTTCTAGGGGAGGTAATCACAAGTGTTTGGCTCAGTATGAAGAGGGGTTGAGGAAACTAAATATTCTAAAGTCTCTACCTATACAACCTTTAGATGCATGGTACAGTGAAATAATAGTGGAGGGCATTGATGACTTGCAGAATAGCACAGTCACCTTAATTAACTCGAGTAGACTTTCATGAGGTCTTTATAAGGAAATTTATGTTTTGGGAAGTGCAAGATAGGATGGTATAGAATTTCATAAATCTTGAGCAGGGATAGATATCAGTTTTTGAGTACAAGGCCCTTTTTCACCAGTTGTTAATTTATGGTGTTGAGTTCGTGCCTACTGAGATAGAGAGTTTATAGATTTCCTATGATTTGAGAGATAGACTCAGCGAGGTTGTGGAATTGATGGTTTTAGATTATCCTTATTCCAAATGGTAGTAGATCATGAACTTTCCATGGAGTCCCTCTTTGGAAATTTACGTTAGTGCAACAAAAAAAGGCATATGCAGCAGGGTAGTTTTAGTGAGTCCCATTCTAGGGGCCATCATCGGTAGCAGTCCTCTTAGGGATAGACTAGTAGGCCATTTCAGGAGTGTCTTCAATTTTCTATACCAAATTCTCTGGTTTTCAGTATGCTATCTTCTCGGCATACTATGAGAGATTCTCGGTCTTCAGGATGCAGTGTCCAGTTAGGTTCAGGTTGTGTTTATCGCAGAGTGGACCATAAATCCATGTTTTTAGTGTGAGATTTTTGGTCATTATACTTATGAGTTTCCTCATATGGATGTGCCTAAGACTGTTCCTCTGCCTGTTTAGCCTTTAAGATCAGGGGCACCACCAGCTAGAGGTGGGTCATAGAATGGTGGTTCCCATGGTGAAGGCTAGTGATATAGGACTCGTAGTCATGGTGGTTTTTGGTTAGATGGTGGAAGCCAATTGTAAACTTATCTGGTAAACTAGAGCATGAGGCCTCAGATCTGGTGATCACAGGAATAATATATTTTTGTTTTAGATTAGCCTCAACTTTATTTGATCTAGATTCCACCTGTTCTTAGGTATCCTTCTATATTTTACCTTTCCTGGGGTTTTCTAGTGAGTTTTTTTTTGTTCTTGTACTTGTTTCTACTTTGGTAGGAGACTCTTTAGTAGTGGATAGGGTATTGAGGTGTTGTTTGGTGGAGTAGATACCCGGGTTGATTTTTTTTTGTTAGACATGGTAGATTTATACATTATACTGGGCATGGATTGGTTATCCCCTCACCATGAAGTTTTGGATTTCTATGCCAAGATCGTCACCTTAACCGTTCCTAATGTATTCCTGATTTTGTGCCAGGTTCTATTAGCTTTGTGTTGACAGTGATCATCTCCTACCTTAACTATATGAGGTTGCTGGCTAGAGGATGTATTGCTTATTTATCCTACCTTTGTGATGTTCAAGCTGACTCTCTTACTCTCGAGTTCGTGCCTATTGTTTTTGAGTATCTAGATATCTTTTTGACTGACCTACATGTCCTTCCACCCGATTGGGATATTGACTTTTCCATTGAGTTAGAGCAGGGAACCAGAGCCATTTCAATTACTCCTTATCATATAGCTCTGTTCGATTTGAGGGATCTACAGGTTCAACTCTAGGATCTTCTAGATACGGGGTTTATTTGTCTGAATGTTTCTCCATGGGGTGCATTAGTTTTTTTGTTAAGAAGAAGGATGGTATGATTTGAATGTATATAGACTATCGACAGCTTTATAAGGTTACAGTTAAGAATATGTAATTGGCGAGAGGATTCGTGATTTATTAGAAAAACATCAGAGCGTAACAATGTTTTCTAAGATATATTTGAGGTTAGGATACCATTAGTTGAGGATTCAGTAAGATAACATCCCAAGGAGATATTTAGGACTCGTTATGGGCACTATGAGTTCTTGGTCATGTCTTTTAGGATGAATAATACCCCAAAAACCTTTATGGACTTGACGCATAGGGTGCTCAAGACCTATTTGGATTTGTTCGTTGTTGTTTAAATCGATGAAATCTTTGTGTACTAGTGTAGCAGAATAAAACAAGAGAAGCATTTAAGATTGGTACTCCAGATTTTGAGAGAGAATCGGCTTTACGCCAAGTTCTCTATGTTTGAGTTTTGGTTGGATTCTATAGAATTCCTAGGACACGTGGTATCTAAGGATGGGATTATGGTTGACCCATCAAAGATTCAGGCAGTGCATGATTGTCTAAGACTGGGGTCTTCTTATGAGTTTTAGAGATTTTTTGGGTTAGCGAGTTTCTATAGATAGTTTGTTGAGGGGTTTCTTCGATTGCTGCATCATTGACTAAACTGATTAGGAAGGATGTTCCTTTTTAGTGGTCCAAGGAGTGCGAGGCAAGCTTCCTGAGGATCAAGGTTTTATTGACTTCAATGCTAGTTTAACTTTGCTGATTGAGGGACAAATATTTTCTATACAATGTGATGCTTTGGGTGTTGGTTGAGCATGTGTTTTGATGCAGCAGGTCCAAGTTATTGCATATGAGTTGAGGAAATTAAAGGTTTATAAGAGAGAATGATCTAATTAACCAACAATAGTGAATATCGACAAAATAGATTAGTAGATGAATAAACACACAAGGATGAATGTAAAACCTCTGGTACCCTATACTACAAGAAGGTACAAATAGAAAATAACACCCACACACAAGATATGAAAAATGATATGATGCAATTCTAGTAAAATAAATAAGTACACTCCTACCCTGACTCGTAAGTCAATAAAATAGGACCACATAGAAGGCTGCAACCCATATACCTCTACTCCCCATATTCCTCTTCTCCTTTCACCTGTAATCCCAGATTAGCAGTGTCCATGGAAGGCCCAAACCCGCGTAAAATAACCTTTCAAGTAACTAGAACTACTCATAATTGAAACTGAACCCATAAGATAACTATGCTCATATAATATAATAGTACTCAGATAACATAAGTTGTATTTGGACCTTTGATGGGTCAATATCAAGATAACTGTCAATGACCGTGCACAGCCGCAACTGTGACTAATTCAAAATGAATACAACATCTAGTTCATGGCTGCAAAAAAGGCTAGTAATAAATTAACTTAGCAATTAACAAAATACTTATCCCTTTTTTATCATCAAAACTAGTTAAAAACATTGAAATTACTTATTTTAAACTTTCTATAAAGCCATGCAACGTTTCAAAATTAGTGATGTTAGGACTATGGCCAAAGACAGTGGAAACCAATATATGAAAACAATTTTCATGAAGATGATGTGCTCAAACACAATGATATCACAACGAATCCTACCGGCCCTACCAAGGTAAAAATTCTACAGCAAGCATAACAAACCAAGTCAAATATTTGGTACTGATGGATATTTCCTATAAAACCCACCATCTATATTCTAGAGTCATGGAAATACCACAAAGGTACGAAGGGTAGTTATAATTGCAAAAATAACACAAACACGAAGTCAAGTAGCAGACTAAAGAATTAGACAAGGATCATGGATGCTAACCTAGAAATTCCAATGCAAGGATGTTTAAATACAATAATTACAACCCTTATAAGCCCAATCTAATCGTAAGTCGTAGCCTACCTACACTCCGAGGAAGGGCTCACAAATACACCATAGAATATGCCAACACTTCTCCAACTATCTAAAAATTCACAAAAGAACTCCAAAGATCAGGTAACTAGAAAAGTAATAATCTAGAAGCTAATAGGAATCCAATGATATCCATAAAGCTATGCAAATAGACAGGGACAAAATATTGGTCAAAACAGGCCAATAGGCCTTGGAACCCTGAATCAAAGGTATCTAAACATTCCCCATATCATGGGAAACTTATACATAAAATTTGGATATAAGATGAACAAGAAATTAGCATAAAACAATCAAATAAGGTGAAGAACACACATGGGGTATTTGGGTGAAATTTGAAGAAATAAGGTGTCACGACTCAACTTTCAGATCTTGATGGCGTCTACAACTCCCCCTTAGACAAACCTATCCCTACAACCCGGAGCTACTCGCAATGGGCCATAATGGTCACAAATAACTAGAATAGGAAAATAAAAAAATAAAAAATGTACAACAACGGAAGCAGAAAGAATATATACAATCCAAATCCCAACACCTGCTATCAATGGTATAAGGATCCCCTAAATAGAGTACCCAAAAGAGAAATATATACACAAGTACAACCCCTATGAAAAGTACTACATAAGGAATTCCATGAAAAAATATAACAACAAGAGAGCCAAGATCAGCTCCAATGCCAAATCTCACCGTAGTCTCCACAAATCCAAAAATCTACCCAGCATGATCACGTCGCCTCCAATAACTCCTATTGGTATCTGCACCATGATCACGAACCTTTGGAGGTCATTTGAGTTATAAAATCCCCCAAACAAAAATCAACCAAAGATCCAAGTTTCTAACTTTCCATCAACACACCTAAAATGAGCCCGTACACCTACGGAAGCAAACTAATAACACTTCCAGCTCAAAATCATCATTCCAGAGATGATGGAAGCGACCAAATTCCAATATGATGCACTGATCACCAAATGCCCACCCAGACTCTAAAATTAACTTCGGGACACAAAATAACTCAATCTCAAAACAAAAAACTTGGGACACAAACCTAAGGTTCAAATAGAACAATGTCGACATTTCAGAGCTAATGGAACTGTCAGAATTTGATTCACTCTCAAGTTCCACCATTTCAAGGTTAAGCCTTCTAAACAGGGAAGTTGAGGTAATAGGCTATTGAACTGTAAAGAAACAAAACTAAATATCCCAGAAAGTCATAAAATGAATTAGGATAGCTAACGGGAAGCTGGAAACATGGGAGAAACTGAAAGACAAGTAAATGACCAAATAATTCATAACATAAGAGTTGAAACTTACTAATAATTGAGTAATTATTGAAGAAATCAAGAATGATACTGTCAGCTAGTGTGGAACCCTCTAATGAATTCACAACCCTTAGATCTGGACTATAAAAACCTGCTTTAATGGAGTTGCCTTTTCTCAATACCACCGTAGGTTTGGTGAGCTAAAGTCTCTATGTTGTGGGCATGGTACGCAACATCTAAGAAGGACCTCTGCAACACTAACAACCACTTGACCTGACTTTGTAGGTCTAATCTCATCCTATACGTAAAGCATCAAATCCGCTCCTCCTCTTAAGGTAGCAAGTCACCGGCATGCATAGATAGATCAATGAAATAGGCCTCATACTCAGAAACAATCATAGATCCCTAATACAAACCCAAAAAATAAGGCCGCAATGCCTCAAAGATGGTCCTCGACATATACTGGGCCATGAAGGCCTCCCTAAACTGTACCCATGTCGATGGCTCTGACCCTGATAGGCTACGAACCTTGAGCACTCATGATCACTAACTGGCAGTGCCCTCCAGTTGATAGGAGGTGAAATCCACCCCATGTGAGTCCAGTAGATCCAGTGTCTGCAGAAGCTCTTCACATACAGTAATAAAATCATGGGGGTCCCACTGCTGTGCTCCTTAGAACGTGAAGAGGGAAATTCATAGAAAATGATCCATTATCTACTGCACCTCAGATGTGGGGAAGGCAGAGTTGATACTGGTACTAGTGTAGAAATAGTAGTAGTACGAAATGAAGTAGTCGGTAGCACTAGAGGTGTTGCTGAAGTTGTGATACTGGGGGAGGAGGCACACCCTGTGCTGCTTCCTGAGAAGATGACTAGGGTCTATCTGCCATTGTGTTGTTTAACATCTATCACATCTACCACAATAGATCTCTAAAGCCAGTAGGTGGTGTTGGTGTAAATGGTGGTTGTGGCGTAGGAGCTGCTGCGATTATATAGTTGCTGGGGTAATAGGAATCAACGGATCATCATCCCCTACCCTCTCCTAACCTTCTGGGGGAGGTTCCCAATCTACGGAAGAACCTCTGGTACGCACCATCTTAGAAAGACTTAAACCAAGGTGACTTTTTAGAAATAGTACAAATATCAATGCACGACTGGATCCAAGAGGTGAAATTGTTTCCTTAGGCACCCTTTAGCCTCTCAAATATTAGATGCAGACATATACACACCAATCTGTAGGACTCTACTAGGTACTTTCTCAAATGCCAAAGAGATCGGTGAACCTAAGATCTGATACCACTCTTTCATGACCCAAAAATGGAGTCATGATGGTATCTATAGCCTTCCAGTAGACAAGCATAACCCTACAGTTCGGAGCTACTCGTAATGGGCCATAGACACTCAAAAACAACAAAACTAGTGATAATATAAGCAAATATATGCAATAGAGGAAGCAAAGGATATATATATACAACCCAAAACCCAACACTTGGTGCGAATGGCACATGGAGCTATTATAAAGAGTATCCAAAAGATAAATATATACAGAGTAAGTCCTACATAAGTAATACTATGCAGGCACACAATTGAAAAA
>JBDJHY010562929.1:0-16720 GCA_039654485.1 Withania somnifera
AGATGAGATTGACAATAATTTGGTCCTTAGCAATCTAATAGTTAATTCTAGAAATAGAAGCAACTAGTTGAAACACAAGGTTGGTGAAAGGGCATGATAGGTGTTTGAATAGAACCCTAAGTGCTAAAATATTTTACTTGGCTAAAAGGGAAGTAATTTGGCATTAACCAAGTTTACTCGCTTAGTAAGTTATGTGTTAACAATCAAAATCATTATTACGTATGCTTAACCCCAGATGTTGCACACCCCTAATCCTCTTTCTTGATTATTGAATAACATTAATGAGAATCTTCTAGGTTGATAATAAACTTTTTCCCAATAGTGATATTCCTTTACTTTTTCTATAATTTTCTCCCTCATTTATTTTTCTATTAATTATAACCATAGATACAACTTGTAGTGATTCCTCACACCTCTAGTGATGTAGTAATTAGTTCCTTATGGATTCAATCCAGACCTTAGTTGGGTAATTATATTGATAGAGATCGCCTATACCTTCTGTGGTATTGTTGAGTGTTTTGACTCACTTGTTTTATACGTGGTTTAAATTTTTCTCTATATTTTTTTTAACTTGTTGTAGGTGACAACATGAGTCGATCCAACTCTAATCTTGGTAATATGAATGCAAATCCGAATGCTAATTTAAATCCCAACCCCAATGATAATCTCAGTTGATCTAGAACTTGGGGTTAAGGTTGAACTTGATGTGCTGTCTAGTGGAACCAAATTGCCTCTTTTGGAATAAAATATTTGTTCCATGTGACAAGTACTATGTTACAGTTACGGGAGATGAAATGATTATTTGATAGGCTATGACACCAGGATGTACATGATCATTTAAGGGAGTTTACTGTTGCTAACATTAATTAGGAGCCTGTTCGGATGGGACTATTCCTATTTTATCTGATTAGAGAGGCACTAATTTGGTTGAATAAATTTCCCAGGGGTTACATTACATCTTGGGGTGAATTGCGAGATGCATTCCTTGAGAAATTCTTTCAACCTTCTCGCCTGCTGAAACTCAAGGATGCTATAAGCAACTTCAGATATGTTATTAATGAACTATTGCATAAAGCATGAATATGTTTCAATAAGATTCTATTCAAGTGTATGACTCATGGGATACCATATGTTGTTCTTTTATAAACATTCTATAGATGTATGGACCCATAAAGTTAAGCATTTTCGAACAACTTATGTGGGGGGTCAATCATGAACCAACCTTGGATCTTAGCAAAAACCTTTCTTGATCAAATGACTATGATGAATCAAGCATCGCACACTCGAGATGACGAGGTGGAGAACGGCATTCCCTCATCATATTTGAATGTTGAGCTAATTATAAGGACAAAGAAAATGATGAAAATATTCCCAAGACAATGACTTAAATTAAGATGTTAACCAAGAATGTGATGAAGCTAGGACCAAGAGTAACAACCGTAGAAGGAAGGGTAGATCCAAGTCTTGAGGAGGCTTAGTTTCAAGCTATATATGGAAAGGAGGTGAAGTTCATGTCAAACCAAGGGATGGTTTCTCAATCTTCCTATCAGCAAAAAGGTAGGAATCAAGGTTAGAATAATGATCATAACCATAGTAAGAACAAATATGAGTGGTAAAGGGATTGGAAGAAGCAAAGAAATTACACTAATGATATGTCCCACAGTATGAAAGGGTAAAAATTCATGTGTTTGGGGAATCCTCAAACTCAAAAGTTGAGGATATTATAGCTAGAGAACTTGAGAAAGTTGATGCTACTAAAAAGTATATGAGGGGTATAAAATAAGATATGTCCCATCTAAGCCAAACGATTGTTTCTCATCCAACAACCATCAAAAAATTAGAGGCTCTAATGGGGAAGCTATCAACATAGTTGAACCAAAGGAAAAATATGGTTCTCCCTACTGATATAATGATATAATGATGGTCACTGTTCAGTCATCACCAGTCAAAGCGGTAAGGCACTAATAGGTAGAGATGAACTCATTACAAATAGTAGAGAGAAAGTGGTTGTTAAGAAAACCAAGGAGCATGAGAAAGTGATAGAGGTTGCTGAACCTCCAATTGTTGAAGATGTTGACCCACTTTTAGAAGAGAAGAATGTGGCTACCCATGAGAAGGAAATCAAAAAGGAGGGGAGGGTGAGCCAAGTACTGAGGTGGGATGAAAATCTACTCCTGCTAAGCCATTGCCTACTATTAAGCTGCCATTTTCTTAAAGTAGAAGGAGAAGTATGAAGAGGTGAAACTTAAAAAAATTATGTTAATGTTCTACTCTCTCTTAGTTAACAACCCCCTAGTAGATGTACTATTGCAGATGCTTGGGTCTGCTAAATTCTTGAAGGACTTGGTCACAAAGTATTCTAAATTTTGAGACTCTAGAAGTCTCTCATCACTGCAGTGCCATCATTACTAACTCCTTTGTGGTTAAAAAGAGGATCTTGGAGCATTTACTATACTGTGCACAATTAGAGTATATGATTTTTCTAAGGCCCTATGTGATTTAGGAGAAAGTATTACCCTCATATCATTAGGTATTTTCCAGATAGTAGGGATTCAAAAACTCCAACCCACCACTATGAGGTTACTTATGGTAGACCAATCAATTAAATGGCCAGAAGGTATTCTCTATGATGTGTTTATAAAGGTAGGGAAGTTTATCTTCCCACCATACTTTGTGGTTCTAGATTGTGAGGTGGATATCAAGGTTCCTATTATTTTAGGGAGTCCATTCCTAGCTATAGGGAGAGTATTAGTAGATGTTGAAAGGGGAGAGATGACATTCAGAGTAAATGATGAAGTTGTCACTTTTATTATCTGTATATCAATGAAGCAACATCATGATTGGAAGTTGTTATCAGTGATTGATGTGGTTGACCATGGGGTAGCTAAGGTAGTTGAGGTAGAGAGAATGGGAGAAGTATTGGCTGTAATTCTCCTGAATTATGACTATGAGAGGTGTCAGATGTTGGTGAGGTGGTAGCTGCACTACATGGGTTGGGAACTTATCCTAGTAACCCAACTTAATTAAATTTGTATTGAAAAATTATTAGTCTTTCGGGAAAACCTTCAACAGAGAAGCCTAAAAAATTAGAGCTCAAAGCTTTCCCTATTTATAGTATTTTCTTTTGGAAGAAAATGATACAATACCAATTATCGTGGCAGCAGATTTGACAGGGGGAAGATTGAGGCCCTTACTTCAGTATTGACGAGGTTCATCAAAGTAACTAGATGGATCATGAAAGATAGTATAGGGATTCTACAAGGTATTTGCACCTAAAAAATCCTATTGGAGCCTTAAATCAAGCCTAGTGTCAAGCACCAATGAATATTAAATGAGACTATGCAAAAGATAGTGAAGAAATAGACATTTAAATGGTTGGATGCCAGAGTGTTCTACCCTATATCAAATAGAAAATGGGTTGGTCACTCTAATGTGTCCCTGTAATTACCCATTTGGTCATTATCTTACTTTTCGCCTTTTGATGTGTTTAGAGCCATCTAATAGTTTCCCCAAGTCATTTATGACTTGTGGGACTAGTAGTTCGGTGCCCTGGTAGGTCATTTACCTGTTCTTTTAGTTTCTATGTTTTGAAGTTTTAGTTTTAAAATAGTGAAACTCGAGAGTGAATTTGTAGTAACCACACTCAGAATCAAATTTTGACAATTCTATTGTCTAAAAAGGGCTGACTTTGGTCTAGGTGGACCTTAAGTTCGTGTCCCGGGGTTTTTCCTAGGAGTTTGAGTTTTTTTGTGGAATTTTAGTTCAGCTATAGCTCATTTTGGAGCATGGGTGGTCTTTTGATGATCGGAGCATTGGATCGGAGTTTTGATGATTCCATTACTAAAGAAATATTAATTTTTGGCTAGTAGGGTTGTTAGTTTGCTTCTAGAGGTGTACAGGCTTATTTTGGGTTCGGTTGTGGAAGTTTGGAAATTTCCTTTTTAAAGTTGGTCTAGGTGGACCTTAAGTTCATGTCTCGATGTTCTCATTGGGACTTTGAGCTATTTTGTGGAATTTTAGTTCAACCAAAGCTCATTTTGGAGCATGGGTGGTCTTTTGGTGAGGTGCATTGGATGAGTTTTGATGATTCCATTAGAAAACAAATGTTGATTTTAGGCTAGTAGGGTTTTTAATTTTCTTCCCGAGGTGTATGAGCTTGTTTTGGGTTCGGTTGTGGAAGTTTGGAAATTTCCTCTTTTGAGTTGGTTTAGGTTTAGGGTTCTTTCACTTAAATGACTTTTGGTTTGGTAGAATTTAACCTGGAATGCATGTTTTAGGTTTCCTAGAGTTTTTCTCTTGATCTGTGCTTTGATGCAGGTTATAGATCACCCCAATGAACCTTTGGTCACACTTGCGAAATTCATCCTACAACTATATCTTTGCACCTACGGCCATGCATCATATTTAAATAGGCCATCCCCTTTATTTTTTTTTCAAATTATTTTTTCATAAAAAACACTATCGATGAACCTTGTAAGGGAGCTATTTTTGGGTGTTTTGAGCTGGGAAAATGGTGGGAAATTGCATTGGAGGTAGTGTGAGCTTGTGGTACAAGTTTCTTCTGGGTAATTCTCATTTTTTCGTCCCTTTTGGTATTATTGTAAAAAAGTTTAATTTCCTTACTTTATAACCTAATTTTCCCCTTGATTCATTGTTGTTTTTGCCTCATTTTCATACCAGCGCTTGTGTTATGCTCTACGCAATGGTACCCTTGGTATATTATTTGAACTGTGGGCCCCACATGCTAGTTTTTAGCCCAAAACACGAAGATTGATCCATGAGGGGGATGGAAATAGGTGTTTTTGTTGTGGAGATCATAGATACCTTGCCAGAGATTGCCCAAGAGGTGTTAGAGGTAGTGTTCCTAGAGCTTGCTACCAGTATGGTGAGTTAGATTACCAGATGAGGGATTGTTCACAGCGTACGATCACTGGGCACCAATCCTAGTGCAACCACTCCAGTCAGCACCACCGATCAGAGGTGTCCAGGGAACTAGGGGTATGGGCCAGAGAGATAGAGCTTGGACAGCCATAGCAGGGCCCGTTAGTAGTTGTTTGACCTTCGAGATGGGATCGAGTTTTTTGGTTCCTTTTAAGTTCCTCAGATATAGTTTTTTGGTTTGATCAGTTCCAATTTATGATTTGCTTTATTTTCTATTTTTCTCTGTTTATGCCCCTGAGTTTTTATCTGTGATTGAGTATTGGTTTTTTTGTGGGCCGGAACCTTATGGTAGATGGACTGTTGAGCTATATGCATTGTTAGTGCGGGGGCATGATACGAGGGCTGATTGGGTGGGTCCAAAAGGTGTTTCTCCAGATTGTGTTTTTCTGTGTAGGAGGCCAGTCCCTTGCTTTTATGCAATTCCATCTTGTTCTTGACAACCGTCACCTTAGCGGTTCTTAATATATTCTATATGAGGGATATTGGGACCTTTTGGGCACTTGTCGGTTTTGGTATTGTGTCGTTCGTAGGTCTAGAGGTTGGGTTTCCCCCGAGGCATTCCTTAGCCTTTATGATTTTATTTCTTTGCTATTTTCTTTCATTCTCCTTTCCTTTTGTATCTTTTTTTTCCTTCCGGAGTTTAGTGTTTGAGGGTGGAAGGTTACTGTGGTTCAGGTGGGTAGTTGTGCTCTGTTTACTGGTGGATCACGTGAGTGATGTCCTTAGGGGTTCCTTTGGGATTTTTTTTAGATTTCGTGGTTTCTATTAAGTTTTGTGGCTTATTAGTGTGGTTTCTCCTTGACCTCTTATTGTGCTTTGGTTCTGGGGGTGCATTCGAGTGAGGTTGGTCTTTTTGCGGATGTGTTAGCCTGAGAGTTTAGCTTGCAGCATTGTTGGAAGGTTGATAGTTAGTTGGGGCTTAGGGTAGTTCTAGGGGTGAAGCTCTCCTAGACGTGCATTGTCTGTTGGTTGTGTTTCTTGAGGTCTAGAAAAAGGGAATATGAGCTCAATATGCCCTAACTAGTTCAAGTCTTCAGGTAGTTTCCTTCTTTGATTTTGAAGGATAAAAGTCTTGTTTAGTGGTGGATGTTGTAATGACCTATTTGGTCATTATCTTACTTTTTGGGTTTTTCCATTTTTAGACCCTTCTGATAGTTGCCCCGAAGTATTAATGACTTGCTGTAACTGGTAGTTTGGTGCCGTGGTAGATCATTTTTTTGTAATCTCAGTTACCTTATTTTGAACTTTTAGTTTTCAAATGGTGGAACTCGAGAGTGTATTTGTATAAAATGGCTCGAAATAAAATTCAGACAGTTTCTTTAGCTCTAAAATGATGACTTTATTCTAGCTAGACCTTATCTTTATGTGTCAGGGTTTTGGTTGTGAGTTTGAGCTTTTTGTGGAATTTTAGTACAACCAAAGCTCATATTGGAGCATGGTTGGTCTTTTGGTGATCGGAGCATCATATTGGAATTCATACAATTCCATCAGCTCCAGAATGTTGATTTTAGTCTAGTAGGTTTGTTAGCTCACTTCCCAGGGCTCATTTTGGGTTTGTTTGTGGAAGTTTGGAAATTCCTTCTTTTGAGATTGGGGGTTATTTTTGCTTATATGACCTCAACTGGTTTTTTAGTTAATTCCATTAAGTCTAGAGGTTGTTTTCCACCCTAAATACACTTTTAGTTTGCTAGAATTTGACTCGGAATGCTCATTTTAGGTTGCACAAAGTTTCTCTATAGCTTGCAGATTGCCCCAGTGACCCTTTGGTTGAACCTGCGAAATTCACCCCTGCAACCATTTTTTTGCACCTGTGAATTTCCCCACTTTAAGTATTTCTTCGCACCTAAGAGGTTCGCACCAGTGACTAAAAGATCGGGACCTGCGGCCAAGTAACAGATTTAAAGGGGTCATCCCCTTCATCTCAAATTGTTTTCTTTGATAAAAAAACACCATAACCGAACCTTGGGGCTGTTTTAGGGTGTTTTGAGCTGGAAAAAGTGGTAGGAATTTTCTTAGGACGTAGTTTGAGCTTGTGGTTCAAGTTTGTCCAGGGTAATTCTCGTCTTTTTTGTCACTTTTAGTATAATTATAAAAAAGTGTAATCTCCTTGCTTTATGACCTGATTTCCCTCTTGATTCCTTATCGTTTTGGCCTCATTTTCAATCTACGCTCTTGCCGTGTTGTCCTCTACACAATGGTACCCTTGGTATATTTTTCTTGAATATAGGCCCCACGGACCCATCATTGGTCCTTTTCTAATCGGAGTTGCGGTACGCTATATGGGTATCATTCTTCATGTTTTGACCCATGTATTCTTAATTTTCCACTTTTGAGTTATGTTGGGTGATTTTTGGAGCTGTTCGGGCTTTGCACAAGACTAGCAGAGGCTTTACTCCGGCATCCAATTAGGCTAGGTTTTCCTTTACTTTAGACTGGGTTTTTATTGAATGTTAGTTTTTTTCCAGATGGTCGGTGGGATTGACTAGTAGTGGACTTGACCTTCCTTCTATTTATTTTCCCTTATTTACCTTTCGGCATCCATGTGGGTGCTCATTGTTAGCTATAGGCTGCATTTTGAGTGCCCGGTATGCAAAGCGTGATAGGTGGCTGTATTATTGATGTGGGGATAGTTGGTAGTTACTTAGGAGAGTTGTGTGCTTAGATGGGGCTTCTGGACTTTCTAGACTTAGAGTGCATTTCTTATTTGATTTACTTTACCCACTCCATGCATTATACATCATGGGATCTGGTGATTGAGCACGGGCGTGTCCCAGGGCTATGTTTGCTTTAAATTTACAAGGTAACTAAATAAAACTGGAAGTTTTCTCGACTTAATAACTAATGGAACAGAGATTTATATGTATGCCACGACCACCTTGTGGTATGGCGCTATTTTTACATATAAAGGGAAAAAAGAGTTTTCAACAATAACGAACGAGGTATATGTGATTGACGAGATTGACACTTTTGGCGAGACGTCCCCTGGTATTGGAAGTTTCAGGGAGGAGTCCCCCGATATTGGAACTTTTGGGGCGGAGTCTCCTGATATTTTTACTTTTAGGGAAGAGTCCCCTGGTATGTCACAATTATGGGTATTGATGGGGTATTCTCCCTAACCTCTAGTTGGAGGCATGGTACTCTACAGAGCAGACCCTGAGATTGACACTTATGGGAAGGCATCCCCCGATATTGGTACTTTTTGGCGAGTTCCCTTGGTATGATTTGGTACAATTCATATTTTCTTTCAAGCACCCCCATGCATTCATTCTTACGTGTTTGTACTCACTGGGCTTAAAGAGGATGTCATGGCGAGTTTGTTTGTGCTGGATGTGTCTAATGGGGCACCTTACCTTTGGATTTTTTTGTTTAGTGCTTTCCTATTTGCTTATATTCCTACTTACCCTTATTCTTACCCATTCTAATTAAGGGGGAAGTCGATGTTCTTACTTGTATTTGATTGAAGCTCGGTCGGTAGATGATGCCTATTAGGTACCTTGTGTTTTTGTACTCATGCTACCATTTTCATGGTGTAGATACTAGAGTGGGCCTTCATAAGAGACATGATCATGATGAGTAGAGTAGCGGGTGATTTTAGAGATCAAGGTAAGCTCCAGTATTCGAGTTGAGCCTATTTTCCAGATATGTTGGGTTTTATACATTATATCTTATCTTTTGGATACTCTGATGTAGTTAGCTTTATTTTGTAACAGTCACCAGTCTTGGGAGGTGTTGTATATTTTGTTGTTATATATATTTCTTACATTCTAACTTGTATTGTTGTATTACTGCTGGTTTTTTATTAACAGCCCATTTCTTATTGTTGCAGGATGAGGGGTTGGGGCTTGTCTATTGGAGGGCAGTATATGCCACCTAATCTGGGTGTTGGGTCATGATAGGGTGATATCAGAGCTTAGGTTGCCTAGGTTTCTATGAGAATAGGCAAGTGTGAGCAGAGTCCTACGGATTGGTGCAGAGACATCCGTGTTTTGTCTTTAGAAGGCTATAAGGGGATATAGTAATTAACTCCCTTTCTTCACTCCTTTCGTGAGTGGTACTTGTGTGGGTTTCCTTAAGTGTCTATTTGACTTTTCTCTTTTCACAGATGGTGCAAACTCGCGATTCTTTTGTCGATAGAGATCCTTCTTAGTTTCTCATGACACCCCACCCCGGGGGTAGAGATAGGGTGAAAATAAGTACTCAACCAGTTAGTACCACTTCGACATCCTTGCCTTAGACTAGTATTTTTATTGATCTATTGCCAGTTCAGCCAGTAACTATAGTGCCTCAGTAGCAGTTTCATTCTTACCTCTAATTCCTATTTTTCTCTATTTATGCCTATTGTGTTTTTACCTATGATTGAGTATTAGTGTGCCTGTGGGGCAGATTCTAGTGGATGAATGACTTTTGAGTTGTGTACATTTTTATTGAGGGGATATGACACATGGGTCGATTTGGGGAGTCATATAGGTGTTTGGCCAGATTATGTTTTTCTCGGTAGCTTCCAGTTCCTTACTTTTATGCAATTTCGAGTGGTTTTCGACAACCGTTGCTTTAGCAGCGCTTGGTATATCCCCGTGAGGGATAGTGGAACCTTTTGATCACTCGCTGGTTTGGTTCTTGTTTTGCTCATGGACCTGGAGGTTGGGTTTTTCCCGAGGAATTCCTTAGGCCCTGTGATTCTATTTCTTAATCTTTTGTTTCTTTCTCCTTTCCTTCTATGTCTTGTTTTTCCTTCTAGAGTTGGGAGTTTGAGGGTGGAAGGGTGTTGTGTTTTAGGTGGGTAGTTGCACTTTCTTTAGTGGTGAATCGCGTGAGCGATGTACATAAACGTTTCTTTTGGGGTTTGTTTAAATTTTGTAGTTTCTAATTAGCTTTTTTGCATGTCAGTGTGGTTTTGCCTCGACCTCTGGTTGTGATTTGTTTTTTGGGGGATGCATTTGAGTGAGGTCTGTCTTCTTAAGGGTGTGTTGGACTGAGAGTTTGGCTAGTGTTCTTTTCGGAATGTTGTTGGTTAGCTAGGGCTAAGGGGATTTCAAATGGTGAAGACTCCCGATCGCGCGCTGTCTGTCAGTTGTATTGCCTGAGGTCTAGAAAAGGGTATAAAAGCCATATACGCCCCAACCAGTTCGACTATTTAGGAAATGTACTTCTTTAACTTTCAAGGCAAAAGTCCTGTTTAGTGGTTAATGTTGTAATGACCCATTTTGTCATTATCTTACTTTACAATGTTTTTCATGTTTAGAGTTATCTAATAGTTTTGGGACTGGTAGTTCGATGCCATGGTAGCTCGTTCGCTAATTATCTTAGTTTTCCTATTTTGAAGTTTAGTTTTGAAACAGTGGAACTCGAGTGTGAATTTATAGTAAAAACAACCGAAATCAAATTATGGTAGTTTTGTCTTTTCACAATGGTAACTTTGGTCTTACTGGACCTTAAGTTTATGTCCTCGGTATCTGTTGTGAGTTTGATCTATTTGTGGAATTGTTGTTCAGCCAAAGCTCATTTTGGAGCATGGGTGGTCTTTTGGTGATCGTACCATCGAATTAGAATTCCAAAAATTCCATCAGCGTCGAAATATTGATTTTGGGCTAGTAGGATGGTTAGCTCACCCTTGTGGCCAAAAGCTCAAACTTGTGGCCAGGTCATTCCTTCGTTTCAAATCTTTTTCTTTCATAAAAAACCAACATACCTTAACCTTGGGGGGATGTTTTAGGGTGTTGGAGCTGAGAAAAGTTGTGGAAAGTTGCGTAAGAGGTATTGTGATCACGTGGTGCAAGTTTCTCCCAAGTAATTCTCATCCCTTTCATCCCTTATTGTTGTAAAAAAGTTTAATGTCCTTGCTTTATAACCTGATTTTCCCCTTCTTTCCATGCATTTTGGCCTCATTCTCGTTCCACATGCTCACCATGTTGTGCTCTACCCAATGGTACGCTTGGTATATTTTTTGGACTATGGGCCCCGGGGGCCTAATTTTATTCCTATTTTTCTAACGAGTTGAGTTACTTAATGTGGGTGTCGTTCTTCCTGTTTTGACCCCTGTATCCTTAATTGTCTAGTTTTGAGCTGTGTTGGGTGATTTCTTGAGCTGTTCAAGCTGCGCACATGACTTGTGAGAGCTTTTTGCCAGCATCTAGGTAGGCTATGTTTTCATTTACTTAAGACTAGGATCTTGTTGAATGCTAGTTTGTTCCAACCGGTCGGTGGGATGGATTAGTAGTTAACTTGACCTTTCTTCTATTTATTTGTTCTTTTTTACCTTTTGGGGCCCGTGTGGAGGATTTTTGTTAGCTGTATGATGCATTTAGCATGCCCGGTCAGCCATGAGTTACCAGGTGGCCATATTACTGATGTGGGATAATTGGTAGTTACTCTGGAGAGTTGTATACTTAGCTAGTGGTTTTTGGCTTTTCTTGACTTCGAGTGCATTTCTTATTTGCTTTACTTGACTAGTGTCATGCATTACACATCATGGGATCTAGTGATTGAGCATGGGTGTGTGTCGGCGCTGTGTTATCTTTATATTCGCAAGGTAACTAATTAAAACTAGAAGTTTTCTCACCTTAATAACAAATGGAACATATATTTTCTTGTACTTATATATATGCCACCACCACCTTATGGTATGACGCTGTTTTTGAATATAAAGGGAACAAAGAGATTTCAACTAATTGGAAGTATATATGTTTACCAAGATTGACACTTTTAGGGAGGCATCCCCCAGTATTGACACTTTTGGTACGGAGTCCCATAACATGGTATAATTATGGGTATTGATGTGGTATTCTCCCTTCACTCAAGTTTAAGGTGAGTCCTCCAAGGAGCAGGCCTCGAGATTAAAACTTTTGGGGTGGTATCCCCCGGTGTTGGCACTTTTGGGGAGGGGTCCCTTGGTATGATATGGCATTTGTTGACTTATTTCCTTTCTAATTATATTCCTACATGCCTTACTCTTACCTGTTTGATTTATATTTTTGATTGAGATGGATACTAGCTACGCTATTGTTGGATGGTGCCCTGTGTTAGTTACTCTTGGTTGATTTTTTTCTATTATTATGCCTTATCTCCTTGTACTATTTTTAATTGATTTTCTTCTAATCTGATTTACTTAGTCGCTGTTCTTACTTATATTTGATTTGAGCCAGGTCTGCGGATGATGCCTACTGGGTACCTTGTGGTTTGGTACTTATGCTACCCTTTGGTATCATTTATGTGATATAGATACTAGTGTGGGCCTTTGCAGGAGACGTGATCATGATGAGTAGAGGAGCGGGTGATTTTGGAGATCAAGGTAAACTCAAATGTTTGTGTTGAGCCTGCTCTCGACCTATGTTTGGTTTTCTTCCTGATTCTTTTCAGGGTAGACCAGTCTTATACTTACCTCCTATTAGAGCATTTGTATATATATTATCTTTTGGTATCTCTGATGTAGTTAGCTCCATTTTGTCACAATCACCAGTCTTGGAAAGTGTTGTTACTTTGTTTCTTTATATATTTCTTTTATTTCCTATTTCTTGTTGCTCTAGACTGAGGGGTTGGGGCTTGTGTACTGGCGGGTAGTAGATGCCACACAATTTGGATTTTGGGTGGTGACAAAGTGGTAGTAGAGTTTTGCTTTTCTAGGTTTCTGTGACAATGGAACAAGTGTCGATAGAGTCCTGTGAATTGATGCAGAGACGTCTGTGTCCTATCTTTAGGAGGCTACAACGTGCAATATAAACTCTTTTTCTTCAATTTTCTCGTGCGTGGTGCTTATTTTGATTTTTGAAAGTGTCGATTTGACTTCACTCTTTTTCCATGTAGTGCTCACTTGCTATTCTTCGATTGTTAGATATTCTTCTTCAGATGCTCATGAGACCCCACCCGAGGGTAGAGATGGGGAGAAAGAAAGTACTTATCCAGTTGGTACCACTTCGGCATCCATTTCTTAGATTACTATTTCTACTAATCTACCACCAGTTCAGTCGGTGACTACAGTGCCTAGTAGAAGTTTACACCGCCCTAAGTGACCATAGTGTAGTAGTTTCTGTGGCAGATTCTTATGATGATTGTGGTATACCATCAGATGTCCCACAGAGTTCAGCTCAAGGGGGAGCACCTGGGTCTCCACCGATGACCTAGGGAAAGTTTTCAGAGGCCTTATTTGACAATTATGTGCCTTGTAGTACCCGAGAGAGGCTTAGATTGGAGTTTGACACTTTGCAACAGGGGTATTTTTCAATGACAGAGTATGAGGCCAAAATTGTTGAGCTATCAAGGCACATAGTTGAGTTGATTTCGACTCAGGAGGAGCGAATTCACTGCTTTGCTTATGGATTGAGGCCCTTATATGTAGGGAGGTAGAGTGGATTGTTTTGTTGGGTAAGATTTTTTCAGATATTGTTGGTTATGCCAGGATCATGGTTGAGTTATATCTTATGTCCCAAGGGGGTAGCAAGAATAGACAGGGTTGTGAGGTCAGTTATTCTGGCACTCGTTAAGAGGGAAGAGATTACAATAGAAGTCAGACTAGCAGGATATATCAGGGTCCCATAAGGTCTTTAGAAGCAGGTAAGGGTAGTTAGCCAAGGGCTTTGGTTCAAGGTTGTAAGGATGTAGTGGCTAGCTTGGGGCTCAGGTGTCCATACGGGGGATGGGAATGGGTGTTTTTGTTGTAAAGATTATAGATACCTTGCCAGAGATTTCTCCAAGGATGTTAGAGGTAGTGTCTTTGAAGCTTGCTACCAGTGTGGGGAGTTGGGTCATCAGATGATGGATTTTTCATAAGATGGGGTCACTCGGGAACCACTTCCATCGCAGCCACTTCTAGTTCAGAGGGGGCTAAGGAAATAGGGTTGTGGGCCAGAGAGATAGAGCTGGAGACAGCCAGGGTGGGGCCCTTCAACAGTTGTTTGCACTCTAAGATAGGGCCGACGCGGGAGCCTCAGAGGGTGATGATGATGTCCCTGATAGGTGCTGCAGTTGTAGATTTATTATTTGATTAGTTCTGACTTATGATTTTCTTTATTTACTATTTTTCTCTATTTATGCCCTATGAGTTTTTACTTATAATTGAGTATTAGTGTGTATGTGGGCCCGATCCTAGTGGTGATAGACTGTTCAGCTGTGTGCATTATCATTGTGTGGCCATGACACGTGGGCTGATTGCGAAAGTCCTATAGTTGTTTGTCCAGGTTATGTTATTTTTGTAGGAAGCTAGTTCCTTGCTTTTATACATTTTTGGGTCATTCTCGACAACTATTTCCTTAGAGGTGCTTGGTATATCCCATGTGAGGGATGGTGGGATCTTTTGGGCTATTACTGGTTTGGGTCTTGTGTTGCTCGCGAGCCTGGAGGTTGGGTTTCCTATGAGGAATTTTTTATCCCTCGTGTTTCTATTTCCTTTCTTTCTCCTATCACTCTGTGTATTTTTTTGATTTCTAGAGATGGGAGTTTGAGGGTGGAAGGGTGATGTGGTTAAGGTGGGTAGTTGCGCTCTTATTAATGGTGGATCTCGTGGGTTTTCTTAGGGGTTCCTTTGGGGGTTATTTTAGATTTCATGGTTTCTAGTCAATTTTGTGACCTGTCGGAGTTGTTTTGCCTCGACCTCTGGTTGTTCTTTGGTTCTACTGTTGTGTTTGAGTGAGATTGGTCTTTTTGAAGGTGTGTTGGCCTGAGAGTTTAGCTAGAAGCCTTGTTGGAAGGTTGCTGGTTAGCTGGGGCTCAGGAGAGTTCCAGTGGCGAAAGTGTCCTGAAAGTTCGTTACCTATTAGTTGCATTGCCTGAGGTTTGGAAAAGGGTATACGAGCCCAATACACCCTAAGTAGTTTGAGTCTTCAGTTACTATCCTTCTTTGTCTTTTGAGGAAGAAAGTCTTGTTTAATGATGGATGTTGTAATGACCTGTTTGGTCATTATCTTAATTTTTGCCTTTTGCTGTATATAGAGCTGTCTGATAGTTTCCCCAAGTTATTTATAAGTTGCTGGGACTGGTAGTTCAGTGCCTTGGTAGCTCATTTGCCTGTTATCTCAGTTTTTTTTAAGTTTTAGTTTTGAGATGTGGAACTTGAGAGTGAATTTGTAGTAAATATGCTTAGAATTGAATTTCGTCAGTTCCATTAGCTTTGGAATGCTGACTTTGGTCTAGGTGAACCTTAAGTTAGTGTCCCAGGGTTTCTTATTTTTGATTATCGAAGCATTGGATCAGAATTTCGATAATTCCATCAGCTCTGGAATGTTGAATTTTAGGCTAGTAGGGTTGTTAGCTCACTTCTCGGGGTGTCTGATCAAGTTTTGGGTTCCTTTGTGGAAGTTTAGAAATTTCCTTTTTTTAGTTAGTTTGAGTCTGGAATTTTTTTTCACTTAAACGACCTCATTTGATCTTTTTCATTGATTCCACTGAGTCCGGAGTGTGTTTTAAACCCAGAATGCACTTTTTGTTTGCTAGAGTTGGACTTGGAATGCTTGTTTGAGGTTATCCAAAATTTTTCTCTTGAGCTATGTTTTTCTGTAGGATGCAGATCACCTAGTTACCCTATGGTCGCACCTACAAATTTTGCCTTTGCGACCTTTTATCCATACCAACAAAGTTTTCCCTCGCAACCATTTATTCTCACCTGTGAAGTTCGCCCCTGCAACCATTTCTTCGCACCTACGGTCAAAAGCTCGCACCTGTGGTCATGCATCATATTTAAAGGGGTCATCCCTTCATTTCAAATCATTTTCTTTCATAAAAAACCACCATACCTGAACCTTGAGGGGATATTTTAGGGCGTTTGAACTTCGAAAAGTGGTGGGAAGTTGTGTGGGAGGTAGTGTGACCACGTGGTGAAAGTTTCTCCCAAATAATTCTCGTCCTTTTCATCCCTTTTAGTATTATTGTAAAAAAGTTTAATTTCATTGCTTTATAACCTGATTTTCCCCTTGATTCCATGTTTTTTTGGCCTCATTTTCGTACCACGTGCTTTTTATGTTGTGCTCAATGCAATGGTACCCTTGGTATATTTTTTTGATAGTGGGCCCTACGGAACCATTTTTAGTCCCGGTTTTGTCCAGAGTTCCGTTACACAATATGGGTATCATTATTCCTGTTTTGACCTTTATATCCTTAATTTGCTAGTTTTGAGCCTTTTGGGTGATTTTAGGAGCTGTTCGGGCTACACAGGCGACTTGAGGGGGCTTTTTGCCGATAGCTAGGTAAGCTAGTTTTTTTTACTTTAGAGTGGGTTCTTGTTGAATGCTAGTTTGTTCCAGATGGTCGGTGGTTTGTACTTGTAGTTGAATAAACCTTCCGTCTATTTATTTGTGCTTGCTTACCTTTTCAGGGCCTATGTGGGGGCTCGTTGTTAGCTGTAGGATTTGTTTAGCATACCTGGTCTGCCGAGAGTGACCAGGTAGTCATATTAATTATGTGGGGATAGTTGGTAGTTACTCTGGTGAGTTGTGTGCTTATCTAGGGGATTCTATCCTTTCTATACTACAAATGCGTTTCCTATTTGCTTTACTTGACCCGCGTCATGCATTATACATTAGAGGATCTTGTGATTGAGCACAGACATGTCCCAGGGTTGTGTTAGGTTTATATTCACAAGGTAAATAATTAAGAAATAAAAGTTTTCTTGTCTTAAAAACTAATGAAACAAATATTTTTCTAGTACTTATATGTATGCCACGACCACCTTGTGGTATGGCACTAGTTTCAGATATAAAGGGAAAGAATATTTCATTTCTGCTGGATGTATCCACTTGTGGGATGGGAAACCTTTTGATTTTGTTTGTTTACTTCTTTCCACTCTGCTTATATT
>JBDJHY010563142.1:0-16718 GCA_039654485.1 Withania somnifera
TACCAACATGCACAGACTCAGGGGAAGGGGACTCAACACTAATATCTCTAACATGGTCCAGAAAAGCAGAGAAACCTTGAGCAACAAGCTACGAGCCCGAACTGACGAATGGCTAGTGGGGCCACACCACACTATAGAAGACACACTAGGCACAGATAGGTCATGGTCTTGGAATAACAATCTTGGACTGCACATTAGGGAGATAACCGGTCCTTGCCCAAAATCACATAAAAAATATAGCATATTCAGCTCAATAAAGTCCACCTAAGTATTATGACCCTGAATAGAGTCACCAGATAGTACCTATATACCCGACCAACCACTAGAGTCATGCCTGCTGGGGTAGATACACTCATGGGTATACAAAGTTGCTCACGAAAAACACCCAACCGCAAAATAAATAAATAAATAGATATGTATGAAAAAGTAAAACCCATATCAAATTATATCAATGTAGAATACCCATGAACATTCAATGTACCGGTAGAAACTGTATTGGAGGCCTCAGCCTCAGCCTCATCCTCATCCCTGTCAGGAATGACATAAAACTAGTGCTGACCCCCATCCTACTGTGCACCCAAACCCCTACCTCTACCTCCGCCCTCCTAGCCTCTTTTCCTCATTCCCCGAATAAATGGTGGCCCACCTCTGATCGATGGTACAACCTGTAATGGATGAACAGGTAATACTATGGCCTAAGTGTCCCTACACTGGGGACAATCTTTGGTAATGTAGACCCGGTATCCACACTAAAAAATACCCCTCTGCAAATCGATCTCTAGTGACCTTGGGGGTAGTATTTGGCATAATAATGGAGCTCATAGCAAGCATCCCCAGTCCTGGCTTGACCACGAGACCCTTGGCATGGCCCTGCAAACCTGAATTTAAGCCCCTGATGACCTGGCTACTCAACCCACTACTGGAGGCCTTAAGAGAGTCCTGATACTTTTGGTTAGACTGGTTTCTCTGGCCGAAATTGCAACCCTTTGATTTGGACCCTAAAAACACGCCCTAATGGCGTGGCCTCTTCCCGCTGCCCCCTTTGGCTTGGCGAGCCAAAGTCTCCATGCTACAGGCATGGTATGCAACATCAAGAAATGACTCCCATAGAACTAGTAGCAACTCAAATGGCCCTACAAATCGTACCTCATCCCATAAGCAAAGCGGCGAATCCACTCCTCTAAAAATAAGAGGTCGCCAACATGTCTGGACAGGTCAATTAAATGGGTCTCATACTAAAAAACTATCATAGAGTCCTGACGCAAACCTCAAATTGATCCTTCAATGCCTCACGAGCGCTTCTAGGCCCATACTATTCTATAAAAGCCTCCCTAAACTTCCACCAAGTCATTGGGGCTCACTATGGTGGCCTGCGATCTCGACATACCTACCACCACTGGCTAGCGGCTCCCTCAAGAAGATATGAGGTAAAATCTACCTCATGTGAGTCTAGTAGATCCAATATTCATAGGCTGTCCTCACATACCATAATAAACTCACAGGAGGTCCACAGAAAATTTTCCAGTATCTTCTACATCTCAGAAATGGGTAAAAAGGAGCAGGTGTTGGTGTAAGAGTAGTTTCAGTAGCATGAAATAATACATTCAATGGTATTTGTGGTGGTGTTGCTGGGGCTGCAAAACACCGGGGAAGACGGTGCACCCTGTACCACTCCCTAAGCAGTGATTATGGCCTGTCTACCTCTATACTATCTAACATCTAAAGCATCTTTCACAATAGGTCTCTAAACATGGTAGGCAGTGGCTGAACAGGATTTGGTGGGAGCACATGAGGTGCCTGCTTGTAAACTAAACGAGGTAATAAGGACCGTCTACAACCCTCTAGTAGACAAGCATAACCCTAAAGCCCAGAACTATGCGCAATGGGCTATATACTCTTTAATCATCCAACATAGGAAAAAATCATAAGTAGATATAAGTAGAAGAGGAAGCAGAAGAAATACATATACAACCCAAAACCTAGAGTCAATGGCACATGGAGCTACTATACAAAGTATCCTAAAGATAAATATACAATGCGAATCATACAAAAGTAATACTATATAGGGCCTGCTAAAGACAAAATAAAGAAGGTTGAAAATTAAGGAAACCATGGTCGGGTCATACATAAAAGCTCACTGTAATCTCTGCAACCCACTGTGTCTACTAGGATAATCTTGGCATCTCTGATAACCTTTTCGGTATCAGTACCATAAAAATTATAAAGAAGTAGAGCATGAGTACCAAATAAGATACCCAGTAGGCATCATAAGCTCCTGGCTAAAATAAAGTACAAGTAAAAAGGCAAGGAAGTAACATAGGTCAAAGATAGTAGAAAAGTGGTAAAACAAATAGATATGCAGAAACATAAGATACCGGAGTGCACTACCATCAACTGAGTATAAGTACATATCTATAAAAAACTACAACCTTGTAGACACGTACGGGCAGTAACCACTATCCAAAAATTCAAAGTCGAACTGAGGGAACGTACTTGCATTGCAGCTGAGCCGAGACCCGACTTACATTATGTCCATATATATATATATTTATATATACCCCCTATAAATAAGGGAACAAATGGTAAAATATAGCTAGTAAGAATAGAAAATAAACACACAAAACCTATTTGGCACCCCATCCCACTAGCAAGCATAAACAGCATAACAAAACCCACTGTCACTCCCCCTTAAGCCCAGTGAGTAAAAACAATACGAAGGTAATACATGGGATGTAGGAAAGTAAATCTGAATAAAATCCTGCCATACCATGGGTCATCCTCTCAACTGATGCCCCTACCTATACCAAACTCAAGGTCTGTACCTCGGAGGATCGTGCCTCAAACTCAAGAGTAGGGAGTACCCCATCAATCTATAAATGCCAAGTATCGGGGTCTATGCCATACTCATGGTCAGTGCCTCGGAGGACCGCACCTCAAACATGAGAGCAAGACAAGTACCCCATAAATCTATCAATGCCAAGCTCCGAGGTCTATTCCTTACATATGCCATACTAGGTGTCCATGTCTTATAGAACCGTGCCTTAAACTCAAGAGCAGGATAAGTACCCCATCAATACCTATTTCAGAGGTCTATACCTCATATGTTCTATACTCAGGGTCTGTTCCATGGAATACCGCACCTCTAAAAAGAATATAGGGTCTATTCCCTAATAACACCTGTCACATCAGACAAAAACAAAAATATACAAATACCCGATCGCAACATAGAAACAAAAATGCTAATAAGAACAGAAACGAAAACATTCAAAGTCTAAGATCTGCTAAAGGCCACCAGCTAAGGGCTCATCTCACCATACTAATTACATGATAACTTGAATAAACCATAAGGTCTGTGGCCTCATGCGGTAAGGCTAGGACCCGGGCATACAACCCTTCACCCTCTATACCCCTTCATGGCCTCCTGAAAATTGATAAAGTAATTGCAAGTCAACTAAAAAGCAATGATCAACCTAAACCCAAACCATACTTCTGGACATATCACAAGCATAAAATAATAGACTAGTCTACAATGCAAGTAGATAAACCTTGCCTACTTGGGCACTGACAAAAGTCTTCGAAATGCATGGGTCGTAGACCCGAAGGTCTAAACATAGCTAAAATCACCCAAAACTATCAAATTATAATTCCAGGGATTAGAATATGAAGAATAATACCCATATTTCAATTAGCAAATTGGGTCAGAAAATGGTTCCTAAAATAGTTCTTCGGGCCCCATAGCCTAGAAAATTAAACTAAAATACCAACACGAAAGGCGTTATAAGGTTTTGTAGGCAGGAGAAACTTAGCTCTTAGTTTATTGGGCCTTATGATATTTTGAGAGGTATTCTACAGACTTGCTTTGCCGCTAGAGTTAGCTGTAGTTCATGTAGTTTTTCATATATCTATGCTCCATTATTATGTATCAGGCCCGTCCCATGTCTTTTGTCGATATTCTATACAGATTGATGAAACCTTGACTTATATTAAGGAGACTTAGGCTATTATAGATAGAGATCTGAGATAACTCAGCTTTAGGGAGATTCCAGTAGTGAAGGTTCATTGTGCTCATCGACCATTTGAGGAGGCTACTTGGGAGACACAGCATGATATGTGGGCCTAGTATCCACATCTGTTCAAACATTCAAGTACTACTCTTTCCTTTACTTTCGAGGATGAAAGTCCTTTTTATTAATGGATGTTGTGACGACTTGTTTGGTGATTTTCTTGATTTTCACCTTTTCCAATATTTAAAGTCATTAGGTAGTTACCCTAAGTCATTTATGACTTATTAGGACCAGTTGCTTGGTGGCCTAGCAACTCATTTTCCCATTATCTTAGTTTTCATGTTTCAAAGTTCCCATTTTGAAATGGTGGAACTTAAGATTGAAATCTAAGTAAACGTGCTTGGAATTGAATTCCAATAGTTTTGTTAGCTCTATAATGATTACTTATGTCTAGGTGGACCTTAAGTTTATGTCTCGAGGTTTTCATTTTGAGTTTTAGATCTTTTGTAGAAATTCAGTTTAGTCAAAGCTCATATTTATGTATAGATTATATTGTTGATAGATTAGGAGTGATATGAGGCTCTACTAAAGGGGAAGGATTCTTTATGATAGTTCAACATTTGTCATTGGGCCTTGAGGTAGGTTATAGTTTTTTTTCCTTTTAGACTTGGATTTAATGGTGACATATTGTATAAATTGTGTCATGGTTAGGAGATTTGTTGGGTAACTATAGTCATGAACAACATTTGCATATACATGGATAAATTGAGAAAATTAGTAAAGGATTTTATTCTAGGTTTGTGTTTCGGTATATATTACCCAGTTTTATTCATTTACCTTGGTCCTTCGGTGAGTTTGATATTGGATTTTTACTGCGTATTGTAGGACTGATGATCGGGATTTTTGGTAAATTGTGAACTATGTTGGTTATCCTTCTTAAATTTTGGTGTTTGATACTTATGGCCTAAGCTAATTTTATTTCGAAAGAAAACTATAACATTTTCATTAAAGACTGAATTAAGATTTTGAATTGTACCACCTTTATATTTGGTCTGAGGTAAGATTCTAGTCCATTTCTACTAATTTAACTACATTAGAGGTGAGAATATCAGTAGTCTGAGGTAAGATATCGGGTTTTACTATTATTACATTCAAAGTGAAATTTGGTACAAATAGAGGTAAGATTTTGGGTTTTATTATTGCTACTTTGGAGGTGAGATACTAGCTGCTTAATTTTCACTACATTTTCCAACATATCATATTGCATTATCTCATATTGCATCATACCATATTGCACTACATCTCATATTATTTTTGTTGTGTATATGTTGTGATTTCTCTATATACAATGGCTAGCTTTCCTAAGTATGGTATTTCTTTATAATTTATTCAACATACTGATTTTCTAAGCTTGGTCAGCCTATGATAACTATTGAGTACCCGTGATTTTTACTCACAATGCTTCTACATCTTTTCTAATGTAGACCAGTACTAGCCAACCTCGTTGATTCCACTCATTCAGGAGACCTATCAAATGAGTTTTGTGGTGTGTTCCTACCATACAGAGTCCATTTGAAAATTATTTTATATTGTCTTTATTTTTATTATATTTTGGACAGTTCTGAATTAGACTTAGATTCTACTCTTTATGTATTAGTGGCTCTTGTAGTGGTGACACCGAGTCTAAGGATAGTTGTTATTTGTAGTTTCCCCTATTCTTTGTTTATTATTTATTCTTCCATCTCTACTTACTTGTTTGATAAATTCATATTTAGGATGGGTTTTTGGCTTACCTACTAGAAGGATGTTGCAACACCCCAAAATTTGATCTAGCGTTTGAACCGTTCTATGCTCGTGCTTAAGTATGAACCCTATGAACTTCAATTTAATTATAAGTTTTTAAATCCCTAAACTAAGTATATTTTAAGTATTGGAAGTGATTAGAGTTCATAAATAACTCAACCTAAGTTGAGTTCAAGACCCTTCATAATTTGCTCATTTTGAGGTTCCTACATACATAGGTCAATTTAAAAACGAACATATATCCTAACATATAATAACTCTGATGACCTATGACTGATCCACAAAAATTTCTATAAGTCAAGAATCTAACTCAATAAACTATGTGTCATTTTGAGCTCAGAGTAGGTAGATAAGCCCATTTTATTAAAATGACGCAATGTAGTGGACCTACTGGAACACTATGCGAACCACAAACTGAATTGTGTGGCCCACACAGTAGAAACAATGGTCCTATAAGTCACTAGTTTTGTATGTGGCTCAATGTGAGTCCTGCATACCAAATCGTGCGAAAGTACAATTCAATATACGGCCGCATAAAGCGAAAACAAACACAAAACTTGACGAAAATCTCAGGGGATTTTACGAATTTACCCCTCAAATTTCCTACTTTTCTATGACATTTTAACACTTTCTAAATGTTTAATTTTAATGGGTAATTGGTGAAACACCTAATTTATCCTTAACCCATTACACTTAAACTATCGAACCATTACCCCAATTCTTATTCTCCCCAAATTACCAACAAAGAAAAAAAAAAGGTTTATTTTCTCTCAAGCCAAGCTATCGGGGGTTCATCAAGTTGCTAAGGAATTAAAGATTCTTCTTTGATTTTCTTCAAGAGTCTTCAAGTTTTATACGTTCCAGTTATATAGAATCATCAATAAAGGATTCCTTTCGCCCTTATGCCCAAGAATCCTATTTGGATTTTTGCGTTTAAACTATTGATTTTTCTGCCAATAATTTTCCAGTATTTTACATTATATTATGGGGTTATTACTTATGATTATAGTCAAGTTTTACTGCATATAATCTTTCATGAAAGAATGATTTAATTAAACCATATTTGGTTAATTTGACAAGGAATTTGAAAGTGTAATGAAATATTTCCAAGATATTTGATCAATTATTGAATACATAATTTTATCGAGTCATTACTATTTAAATTTGAGAAGTTTGACTTGATGATGATTTAAGGCTAAGAATAATGCCTTGACATGGAAAGTTTTTGAGATATTTGATATGAATGTCGCCCATTGAGGCTAGACATGAGAATATTGAGAAATGTTTCAAGGATATTGATTTAATTAATTGATTTAGGAGCAGTATATTTCAGAGTAGTATTAGCCCCGAGGGACTAAGTCCCAAACTATGTAGCCTACATAGGATTGATTATTATAAAGGCTAAATTTTCCTTCCTGTCATGTTAATTGCTAGTTGGATCCACTAGGAACAGTATACAATACTAGCCCGTGGTGGGGCGATGTATACCTCTCAGCAATGGTATACTGGATTCCATATTTTTCTTAATTATATGTTGGTGATAGAACCTCCCACACTGATATTTGAACTTGATATATTTTAGTTTGAGTCATTCACTATAATTTTTTCACTATTGGCATTTCCATGGATTTGGACATGGATTTATGGGCATTATTACTAATCATGCATTGCATATCTATTTATGATTCAGTCACTTGATATGGTAACTTAATTACTTTGAGCATGTCGCATTTACCTGCTATTTCTTGCCTTTCCTGCTTACTCAGTAATTCCAATACTGACCACTATTTTATGCTACATGGCCTTCATCCATGTAGGCTCAGTTGACATTCCATCTTCTCCTGGTTACTGTGCTTATATTTTGAGATTTTGTGAAAGTGGTAAGTGCCTATGTTTCATGAACTGGATTCATCTTTTGAGTTGTTAGTTTCCTAGATACCGATATTAGACGTAATATTATTTTGATTTGTCTTAATATGACTCTAAGGTTAGTTTGGAACTTGTCCATAGCAGCCTAGAGCTATCTTTACTTAGTGGGTTTTGGATAAATGTGTTAGAATTGATATTGAGTTATCCTTTATTCTGTTATTTTCTTTTATTAACTTACGTGAGATGGTCCTACCATAGATAGTATATTGAACTTAGTTAGTTATGCTTCCTCTTAAGAGTGTCCATTAGAGCATGATTTATCCAGGAGGGTTCTTCTAAAGCTATTGGGGAAACTCAATAGTAGAGGATGTCTGGGACTACTAGGGGGTGAATCTGGGGCATTACAAGCTTGGTATTCAAGCACTAGGTTGAGTGTTTCCTAGGATTTCTAAAAGCTAGCGTAAAGTAGAGTCTTTATTTTGGGTATGAATGGCCACATACTTATAAATTAGAGGCTACTAAGTGTTTAGGCAAAGTTTCCCTTTATTCATGTCTAATTTCATGCTTTGGATTTTAACTCCTACAATTTCCAATCTAACTCGTTCATGAGCATTTCATATCATGCCTCACCATCAATCAAATTATCAAGCCAATCAGGCTGCACCTGTACCTGTACCTGCACCAGTTCCTCCACTATGGCCTAAGGGAGATGTTACTAATGAGGATCTAAGAAGTATGATGAACATGATGGCTAAGATAGTGACCATGATGGCTCAGACTTTCTATGCAGTTTTGCACCAGTTTTTAAGGGTGTTCATGATGCTATGTCATTTAGGATCAAGGAGTTCCTCCGTATGACACCTCCCAATTTCAGTTGTTCTAAGGTGGAAGAGGATCCGGCAGAGTTCCTTGAGGAAATAAAGATGGTTTGTGATATTATGAGGATGACTTATGTGGAAAAGGTTGATCCATGCTTGTATCAACTTAAGGATATTACTAGAGACTGGTCTGAGTAGTTAAAGAAGAACAGGCCTGACGGCGCAGCCCCTCCTACTTGGTATGAATTTTAGAAGGCCTTTCTTGATAGGTTCTTTTAGAGGGAGAAGCATATTGATAAGAAAAGGGAGTTTTTGGGGTCTATACAAGAGCAGGAGCATTCTACTAATATTATTACAAGTATGCTCAGAGTTCACAATATTGATATATATGCATTGCTAGTCCCTGGTGCGAATCTATCCTTCATATCACCTTATGTTGCTAATCAGTTTGGAGTTAATCCCAAAAATCTCTTAGAAACATTTTGTGTCAACACTCCATTAGGTGAGACCATTCTAGACAAAAGAGTCTATCATACTTGCTCTATTTCAGTCTATGATGAAATCTTCCTAGCTAATTTTGGTCGAGTTAGTTATGGTGAATTTTTATGCCATTCTAGGCATGGACTGGCTCTATTCTTGTAGGACTATAGTTATCTGATCCCAACTTCCTAATGAGTCCATTCTTGAATGGAAGGGTAGTTTCAACAACCCTAAGGGTAAGTTCATGTCATATTTGAAGGCTAGAAAGATGATTTCCAAGGGATGTATTTATCATTTGGTTGGGGTCAAGGATTTTGAGTTTGAAATTCCTAACATTCATTCTATGTTAGTTGTTAGATATTTTTTAGATATGTTCCCTGAGGATCTACCTGGAGTTCCTCCTAACAAGGAGATAGACTTTGGGATAGATCTAATTCCTGGTACTTAGCCTATCTCTATTCTTCCATATAACATGGAACTTTCTGAACTCAAACAACTTAAGGATCAATTAGCCGATCTTTTAGACAAGGGGTTTTCCACCCTAGTGTGTCTCCATGGGCACCCCTGTCTTATTCATGCAAAAGAAAGATGGCTCACTCAGAATATGCATTAACTATCACCAATTGAACAAAGTAACAATCAAGAATAGATATCCTCTTCCCATGATTGATGAATTGGTTAATCAAATACAAGGTACTAGTCATTTCTCAAATGTCGTTCAGTTAAGAGAAAATGTTTTGGTAGAATCTCATAGCTCTCGGTACTTTATTCATTCAGGTGCTACTAAGATGTATAGAGATTTGAAAGAAGCATATTAGTGGGAAGGAATAAAGGGAGACAGATGAGTTTGTATCTAGGTGCCCTAATTTCCAACAAGTGAAGGCTGAGCATGGAAAGTCCGTAGGTAAGATGCAGAGATTTGAAATACCTTCTTGGAAATAGGAAGTGATAAATATGAGTTTTGTTACCGGTTTTCCTAGAACCAAGGGTTAGCATGATTCGATATGGGTGATTGTGGATTGGCTGACCAAATCAGCCCATTTCTTTCCTGTCCAGACTGGTTATTCTGCAGAGGATTACAGTAGGTTGTTCTTCGTGAGATTGTTCATTTGCATGGGGTTCCTTTGTCCATGATTTTATATAGGAGTACTCATTTCACATCATAATTCTGGAAATATTTTAAGAAAGGTTTGGGATTGTAGATTCATCTTAGAACTGGTTTTAACCCGCAAACAGATGGCCAGGTAGAGCGGAATATTCAGACATTGGAAAATATTCTTAGGGGTTGTACCTTTAACTTCAAAAGCAGTTGGATGGACCATTTTCCATTGATAGAGTTTGCGTATAATAATAGTTTTCATGTTAGCATTCACGTTAGAAGTGATTGAGTCTACTGATAAGGTCCAACTCATCCGGGAGATATTGAAAACTGCCATGAGTAGGAAAGAGTCTTATGCTGATATAAGAAAGAGAGTTTTAAAATTTGATGTTGGGGATTGGGTTGTGTTGAAGGTGTCTCCTATGAAGAGAGTCATGAGATTTGGTAAGAATGGAAAGCTCAGCCCCCATTTCATTGGCCCATATCAGAATTTGAATAGGTTTGGTAATGCAGCTTATAAGCTTGGTCTTCCTCCAGAGTTAGTGTCGGTTCATCTAGTTTTTCATGTCTCTATGTTGAGAAGGTGTTTGTCATATCTTTCATTAGTTGTGCCAGTGGGAAGCATCAGTGTCAAGGACACCATTACTTATGAATAAGTTCAAATTCAGATTCTAGACAGACAGGTTCGCAAGATTAGAAACAAGGATCTAGTCTCAGTTAAATTTCTTTGGAAAAATCAGTTAGATGAGAGTTCCACATGGGAAGCTGGAGAGGATGTGATTCAAAAGTACCCTTAATTATTTCCCTCCTAGTTCCACTTTAATATAAGTTGATAGCCTCTTATTCAAGCTTTTCTTCCGCATGTCAGTCACATATAGCATGTATTCCATGGCATTACTTGAGTTCGTATGTGATTACTTGTGCATTATTAGTGTGGTCACGACCTATGGGTCTAGAGGAAGTTAGATGCATTGGGGTCAGCTGAAATATTGGTAAAGTCACACCTTATGGGTGCTTTATGTAAGTCAAGAAAGTTCCCAATGCATATAGTGAGAAACCTACCTTCTCCACTTATTATTAGCCCGTCCTTCATTCGAGGATGAATGATCCCAAGGGGGGAGATAATTTAACAGGCCGAAAATTTATCTAGCATTTGAACCATTCTATGCTAGTACATAAGTTTGAATCCTATGAACTTCAACTAAATTCTAAGTTATTAAATCCCTAAACAAAGTATAATTTAAGCGTTGAAAATTATTATAGTTCATAAACAACTAATAGAACCAAAGTTCAGTTCAAGACCCTTTATAATTTGCTCATTTTGTGGTTCCTTCGTACATATGTCAAGTTTAAACGACCATATATCCCAATATATGATTACTCTAATGTCCCTTAATGTATCCACAGAAAGGTATTTGAGTCTATAATCTAATGCAATAAATCTTAGAGCATTTGGATCTTCTAGTAGGGATATATACCCATTTTATTTAAATGACGTAGTGCAGTGGACCTATTAGAATAGTATGCGGACTGCACACTGAATTGTGCGACCACACAATTCAATGTTCAGCCCCTAAAATAGCAACAATGGTCCTGGAAGTCACTGGTTTGGTATGCTTCTCAATGCGCAGACCCACATAAAAAATTTTGCACCCACACAATTCAATATGAGGCCGCACAAAGCGAAAAAAAAAAACACAAAAACTTGACAAAAATCTCAGGGACTTTTATGGATTTTCCACTCAAGTTTTCCAACATTTCTATGAAGTTTTGACTCTTTCTAAGTGTGTAATTTTAATGGTTAATTGGTGAAACACCTAATTTAACCTTAATCCATTACACTTAACCCATCAAACCATTACCCCAATTCTCATTCTCCCCCAAATTACCAAAAAAGAAAAAAAAGAAGGTTTATTTTCTCTAAAGCCAAGCTATCTACAATTCATCAAGTTTCTAAGGAATTAAATCTTCTTCTTTGATTTTCTTCAAGAGTCTTCAAGTTTTCTACTTTCCAAGTAAGCAGGATCATCAATAAGGGATTCCTTTCGCCCTTATACCCAAGAATCCTATTTGGATTTTTGCATTTAAAGTATTGATTTTTCTCCTAATAATTGTCTAGTGTTTTACATTATATTTTGGGTTTATTACTTATGATTATGGTCAAGTTTATTGCATATAATCTTTCATGAAATCATGATTTAATTAAACTATTATTTGGTTAATTTGACAAGGAATTTGAAAGTGTAATGAAATATATGCAAGGGTACTTGATCAATTATTGAATACGTAATTTTATCGAGTCATTACTATTGAAATTTGACAAGTTTGACTTGATGATGATTTAAGGCTAAGAATAATTCCTTGACATGGAAAGTTTTTGAGAAATTTGATATGAATATTTCCCATTTAGGCTGTATGTGAGAATATTGAGCAATGTTTTCATGGATATTAATTTAATGAATTGATTTAAGATATTTTAGAGTAGTATTAGCAGCGAGGGACTAAGTCCTAAACTATGTTTCCAGAATAGGATTTGATATACTATAAAGGCTAAATTTACCTGGCTTTCATGTTAATTACTAGTCTGATGCATTAGGCACAGTATACGATACTAGCTCATGGCGGCGATGTATACCTCTCGGCAAGGGTATGCTGGATTCCACATTCTGCTCATGTAGTCTTATATGTCAGTTATAGAACCTCCCACACTGATATTTAAACTTAATATATTTTAATTTGAGTCATTTACTAAATTGCTTTCACTAATTACATTTCCATAGATTTGGAGGGCATTATTACTAATCATGCATTATATATCCATTCATGATTCAGTCAGCTGATATGGTCACTTAATTACTTTGGAATGTTGCATTTACCTTCTATTTCATACATCCCTTACTTACTCAGTAATTCCAGTACTAACTGCTATTTTGCGTTACATGGTCTTCATCCATGAAGGTTCAGGTGACCTTCCATCATCTCCTTGTTAGGGAGCTTACATTCCGAGATTTTGAGACAGCGGTGAGTTCCCATATTCCGAGAACTAGAGTCATCTTTTGAGTTGTTATTTTCCTAGATACCAATATTTTACTTAATACTATTTTAATTTATCTTAATTCGACTCTAGGGTTATCTTGGAACTTGTCCATAGCAGCCTAGAGCTATCTTTACTTAGTGGCTTTCTACGTGAAATGGTCCTACCATAACTACTATTTTGATATTACTTAGTTATGCTTCCGTTTAAGAGTGTATATTAGAGCACAGGAGGGTTCTTCTAAAGCTAATGAGGAAACTAAATAGTGAAGGATTACCTATGATACCTGGGGGGTGACTCCGAGGAGTTACAGATGTAGTAGGTGCCATCACTTCTAGTTGGGTCACGACATAGTTGACTGTGCTTTTTTCACTTTCATTCATCCTTTTTCATACTTTCTTTGATTAGTTGTACTCGAGCCGATATTCTTGCAGATAGAGTCTTTCTACCTCTAGGAGGTAGTAGTAAGGTCCACATATGCTCTAGCTTTACCAGAATCCACCTATATAATCTTACTAAGTATGTTGTTGCGAACTTAAATAGGTAACCACAAAATTTTTAGGAGCTTTCACAAAATGACTATAGTATTTGCTTAATTAGTGTTCTATATCTAGTTTTCTTAGTTACAAATTGTGGCATATTAGAGGAGGAGAGAGGAAAGTGAGATTAGGAGAGTGGGAAAGAGGTGAGCGATATTTTTTAGGAGAAGGATAGAGGTGAATGTGAAGATGAGTATATGTTGCATTCATTGTATTAGGTTGTATCATGGATATAGTTGATTTGTACCAGTGAATACAGTTGTAATAAATTGTATCAAACAAATATAATTTTTAGTTGTAATAAATTGTATCTAACAAATATAATTTATAGTAACAAATATAATTGTATCAAGTTGTATCAACAATACAATTTGTATCAATCAATAGAATTTTAAATTTTTGTACAATTAAGATCCTAAGTTGTATAAGATTCCAACACTGATGGAAGAATCTCTTTTTTAAAAGAAATAGCTAAGAGAGAGAGGAGATGACAATGATTGAGAGAATGATAGAGAGGGAGAGTGTCACAATCTAAAATTTTAGTTCATGATCGAACCTACTACTACCTCCTATAGGAAACCAAATCCAAAGCCTAAAATAACAAGTAAGAGCCCAAGACAAGAAAGAGAAAAATATGAACAACAGAAGCCAAAAAAAGGAGATAAACGGGATAATCAAAGGCAACCTAAATAGATACAAAAAATTCCATGACCTGATATCAACCTAAGTCTACAAAATAAGGCAACTCTAAATCCCGAAGGAGACCGATCAAATCTGGTGCCCAAGATCTCACCTTGTAACTCTGAGTTCAAAAGCTCCACATGAGTAACATCAGTGATGATGGTTTGCACTAGGATCTACATTTAAAAATATGCAGAAGTGTGGCATTAGGACCAAGACAACGAGTACCTAGTAGGTATTATAGTCTGACTAGGCACGCATAAGATACATTATATAGAAATATATGAAATCTTAACGAAGGTAAAGTAATAAGGCAGGAAAGAGCAAAAAAGGTCAAATATAAGAATAGAGAGTAAAAAAGTCACTAGAAAGTAAATATAAGTATTTTTATTTACCTAAGACACCATCAAAATAACTAGATAAATAGAAAGTATAAGAATGCTACAAGAAGAACATAAAGACATGATACTAACTCATAGATATAAATAAAGAAGTTTAAATTAGGAAGGTAAATAAAAGCATTATCAAAACCTAACTGGACCCCCATAAGTCCAGAAAGTAAACACCAATCAGACAAAGCCAATCGTCCCCCATAAGCAAGGTGGATACAACTAGTAACCTAGAACCCAACTTACTCCCCTTGTAAGCACAATGGGTACAAATAATATGAATGTTGCTACAAAATGTAGTGAGGGTGTGAATATCATTCTTAGTAGTACTGTGTACTCCTCGTCCAACACTCAAGGATCATGAAGTCAAAATCTACGGGGCCTCAAACTATATACCTCACCTCCACCGTAAACTACTTCTCCAAGATGAAACCGACTGCCTAGATCGGCTAGAACCGTGGGGGACTCAAATCATATGCCAATGACATACCTTGCCTGAACTCAATCTAGCAATAAAATAAGTAAAATATCTCTACCAGCTGTCTGAACTTGGACTAGAACTAAATCATGAGAAATATCCATGATAAGTGCCCAAACTCAATTCGAGGCTAAATCATATGAAATGTATATTATCTGGTGCTCGAAAGTGAACTAGGTCTAAAATGTGTGAAAAATATAATATCAGGTGCTCAAACTCATACTGAGTCTAAATTAAGTCAATTTTTATGCATATGAAATTGAAATGCAGGAAAAACCTCTAAAAACACATTGTTGTGCAAAAATAGTATTTTAAATATCAGATGCCCGATGATCAAGAATATGCCAACCCGCCAATCAAATTAAGAAAATAAATCACCAACCCAAAACTACTGGAGATCTTTATATAACTGCCAAAGAACCCATCACAGTACAAGAAACTACACCAACCACTCAACCTCAGGTCAACACAAAAGCAACTACCTAATCTAAGGACCAAAACCAAAATTATATTCTAAAACTACTAATTTAAATAGAAAATATAAATAAAATCATAACTACAAGGTAATGTGTCATCAAAGCCTAAAATCCCAATAGAAAATTTAAAGATAACCATATCCACACCATATCTATGCCAAGTCTCAAAGAAGGTAAACCATAACCTACCTAGAATCTAAAAACCATGCTCACAATCATGGCGTCAGAACCTAACCTATCCAATAAAATTTATAAAGTTTATCAACTATCAAACTAATATTTTACTCATTAATACAATAAAAACAAGATCCATATATATATAATAAAGCTCAGACTAGAATACTGGTCTAAAATATGCCTGTGGTTCTCGCTAATTGAATTCAAAAATAAAAGTCCCCACGATAATACCTATAGCTTCGGGACTACATGCTCAAAATATAAGCAACTGAGAAGTCCTAAATGATGTCCAAAACCAGCACCAAAGAAAAGGAAATAAGAAATTTAGCTATGGAATTAAGAGGAACTAGATCCAAAAAAATATGAAATAAAGAAGGGAAAATTACCAAGAGGCAAGAACCAACTTTCCCAATATAAAAGAGGAGCTCCCACTATATTTCCAAGCACAATAGGCCATCTATTGAGAAAAATTATCAAAACTTAGAGTTCAATCCCTTTATCGCGATCGTGGGGATCCCGTTGTGAATGTGGCCTCACCCAAGATGACTCTCAATGATCATGAATGTCCAGTTGTGAATGCAAAGAAAGACTAGTGGGTCAGGTTGGGGAGATTCCTTTTCATAATCAGAGAGAGGAAGTCATAGACGTGAAGCACAAATATCCCTTTCTTTTACGATCACATGAGACCATCTCGATCATGAAAAAAATGTTCTTGCCTTTTATGATTGTGGAGGGATTTGAAAAATTCAAAGAATAAAGTGGACCTATACGAGAAATAACAAACTAAACTAACAAACACATCCCAAAACTCCCCGATAACCCCTCGGAATGATTTTCACACCTGATGAAAATAAATTAGATATGCCATTTG
>JBDJHY010563250.1:0-16718 GCA_039654485.1 Withania somnifera
TAAAACAAATACAACCATGGTGTTCCCAACACTACCAGAACCCATACTCCAAGATTGAGCATAATTTGGGCAAGGGAAGACCCTTGAACAATCCGGAGTAAATAGAGTAGTAAAGGGATTTAAAGGTTCGATCTTTATGGATTTATACGTTAAAATTGGAAAAAAAGAGATTACTATGATATAAAATAGACCTAATGAACAAGGATTTACCATACAACTTTGGATATAAGTGATGAAATAAAAAAATCAAGACTAGGGCATCAATGGAGGAAAACCCCTGATTTTCATGAAGTTAAACGTATAAAATTACTTACCTAAGGTGAAGAAGACATATGGGATCTTCAAGAAACCTTTCTAAGTAGTTTGGGAAAGTTCCCCAAGAAAATTGCACCAAAGTAGAGAGAAAACGAGAGAAAAATGTTGATGAAATAATGAACCAAAAAAGGATCGAAACTGAAGAGATATGCCTCAGATACTGATTTATCAATTATTTTTGCCGATAAATTTGCATTCTCCTTGCACTGGAAATTTTGGCGGATACCAATTTATCGGACAAAATACCGATAAATCAGCATTCCATGAAATGGGAAATACCTCTACAAGAACTGATTTATCAGAACCGGTGACTCGAAACCAAAGGGAAGGTACTAATTTATTAGTACAACTAACCATTTTATCGGCACCTATCGATTTATCGATCACTGGTAAATTGGCACTTTGACTGATAAATCGATTTGTGCTTGCTCCAGCAAAATAACAATTTTAAGAAAATTCAACCAGGGGTTAAGAAATGGATTGGGGTCCAATTTTGGCAAACTAAATATGTATCTTATGTGAAAAACATATTCCGGACACAACGAAATTGACGAAACTGAAATCGAATGTCGTTTAAGCATAAATGTACTCCAAAACAAGACTTAAAAAAGAGAAATTTCAACTTTCCAGAAACCAACTCAAATCTAGCACATAGAGGCATAAATTCACCATTCTGGAACTAATGGAAGCATCAAAACCATTTTGACACTCCGAACACCAAAATACCACTCAAGCTCAAAATTAGGCCTTAAATCTAACCAGAAACCACAAATAAGCACAAATTACAAAAGAATACTCCAAAACATGAACTTAAGGTCAATCTTGACTTTGTTTGGCATTCCGGAGGTAGGGAAACTGTCAGAATTTAATTTCGAGCTAGTCTTGAAGAAAAATTGACTTAAGTCAATGAGTACTTAACTTTAGGCTCTAAAATAGGCAATTTGAGATATTTCTCAATCGAACTGCCAGGGAATCAAAATACTTGTCCTAGCAAGTCATAAATAACTTGGGACAACTACTGAAACGGTCTAGAATGCAAAACATCACATAATTCTCATAAATGACCATGAGGTTAGTTACAAAATCCTTTATTAGAAGGTCTTTCGTCCTCAAAAGTTAAGTAAAATCAAGAAACAAATAGGGAAAGAAAGTATCTGACACCTCAAACAGCTGCGGATACTTCTTCCATATCTCACTCTCGATCTCCTAAGAAGCCTCCTTAAACAAAAGGTACCTCCACTTTAACCTAACCACTGGAATCTCCCTGGATCTCAACTTTCTAACATCATTAGCTGATACTGCTACTGGCTACTTGACAAAAGACAAATTCTAATTGAGATGCATTGGATACTCCCAAATGACATGAGACTCATCCAGAATATACCTCCATAACATGGAAACATGAAATACCAGATGAACGGCTGAAAGCATAGGAGGTCAGGTCGACCAGTAGGCAACAACACCAACTCTTTCAAAATACTCAAATGGTCCAATATACCTGGGACTAAGCTTGGCCCACCTACCAAACCTCATCACACCACACATACGAGAAACCTTCAGGAAGACTCTATCATGAACTCCAAACTCTAAGGCGCAAAGCATATAGTCTGCATAGACATTATTCCTATTCTGTACTACCTGTAATCTATCCTAAATCAACTGATCATGATCAATAGCATCTTGTCACAAATATAAAGACTAGACTCTGGCCTTAAAGTCATCAAACCAATCAATAGGCGACCAACACCACATGCCATATCGCCTTTAAAGATGCCATCTGAATGCTAGAGTGGTAGCATTATTATAGGAAAACTCTGCCAATAGTAGATATTGATCCCAAGAACAACCAAATTCTATCACACAAGCCCTCAAGATATCCTCCAACACTTGAATAGTATGCTTAGACTGATTGTCGATCTGAGGATGAAAAGTAGTACTCAAATAAACCTCAGTATCCAAGTCCCGTTGAATAGATCTCTAAAAATGTAAAGTAAACTGGGTGCCTCTATCAGAAATGATAAACATAAGAACACCATGCAATTGAACCAGCTTATGAATGTTGATTTGAGCCAGACGCTCAGTATTATAGAAGGAGTGAGTGGGAATGAAGTGTGCTGACTTAGTTAGTTTGTCAACAATGACCCAAACAGTATCATGCCCTCTACTAGTCTAAGGAAAAAAAGAAATAAAGTCTATAGTCACTTGTTCCTACTTCTAAGTCGGAATAGGGAGTCTCTGCATCAAACTACTTGGTCGTCAATGCTCATACTTAACCTATTGACAGTTCAAACACTTAGACATATACTCCGCAATATCCCTCTTCATTCCACTCCACTAATACAACATGGTACATCTTAGCTACACCAGGGTGAATAGAATACCTTGAGATATGAACCTCACGCAGGATCAATTGTTAAAAATCACCAACCTTTGGTACACAAATACAACCATCATACCGAAGTGCCTTATCTGAATCAATAAAACCCTTGTCAACCTCTCTAGCTAATACCAAATCACGAAGAGAAGCTAAGCGGTTATCCTCAAACTATCACTGTCGAATCTAATCTGACAAGGAAGATCTAGCCTAAACACATGCTAACACTCTTATTGAATGTGATAGATCAAGACTAACTAACCGATTAGAAAACAACTGAACCTCCACTACCAATGGTCTCTCTGAAACTGATAAGGCTTTTAAGCTACCCATACTGGCCTCCTTCTGGCTCAAGGCATCCGCCATAACGTTTTCTTTGACCGGATAGTAAAAAATAGAGATAAAATAGTCCTTTAGTAACTCAATCCACCTCCGATGCCTAGAATTCAACTCCTTCTAGTTCATATTGTAATGAAGACTATGATAGTCAGTAAAGATCTCACAATGGACCCCGTACAAATAATGCCTCAAAAATTTAAGCGCAAACACTGCCGCTGGCAGCTCTAAATCATGAGTGGGGTAGTTACGCTCATGGACCTTCATCTACCTCAAAGCATACACAATCACTTAACCCTGCTACATCAAAACACAAACCAAACCAACACTAGAACCATCGCAATACATGGAGAATCCCTGATCCTTCACTGGAAAGGTCAATACTGGTGCGGAAGTCAACAAACCCTTAAGCTTAAAGAAGATCCACTGACAATCATCCAACCCTAGAAGGAGAAATCCTTCCTGGTCAACTTAGTTAAAGGTGCCAAAATCAACGAGAAATCCTCAACAAAACGTCAATAGTACCTAGCTAAACTAATAAAACTCAAATCTCAGAAATAGATGTCAGCCTCTGCCAATCACACACTACATGAATCTTTGCTGGATCAACTTTAATTTTATACATGTCCAAAAAATGCAATACACTCCAATAAAAATTCACACTTTTAGAACTTTGCATAAAGTTTGTGTGCTCTCAATGTTTGGAGAATCAATCTCAAATGCTTCTTATGATTAGATTTATTTCACGAATACACCAGTATATCATCAATAAATATAATTGAAAAAGTCTAAGTAGGGCTTCATCACCCTATGCATCAAGTCCAAGAAAGTTGTTAGAGCATTAGTCAGACCAAAGGACATAACCAGAAATTCATACCGACTATATCAATTCCTGAACACTGTCTTAGGAATATCCTATGTTTGAATCTACAACTGATTTAACCAGATCTTATGTCAATCTTAAAGAACATTTAGGCTCCCTAAAGTTGATCAAATAAATCATCAATTATCGGCATAGGATATTTGTTCTTCACTATAACTTTGTTCACTACCGATAATCAATACACATTCTTATAGTACCATATTTCTTCTTCAAAAATAAAACTGACGCACCGCAAGGTGACACACTGGAATGAGCAAAACCCTTATCTAACATATCTTGGAGCTGAACCTTCATCTCTCTCAACTCTACAAAATCCATGCGAGAAGGAGAAATAGAAATAGGCTTAGTGCCCGACTCTAAATAAATAGCAAAGTCAATATGTCTCTCTGGTTGTAGCCCTGGTAGGTCAGTCGAGAAGACATCAAGAGAATCAACAACAATAGGGACAAACTCAAGAGTAGGAATGTTAGCATGAATATCACGTATATAAGCTAAATATTCCAAACACCCTCTCCCTACAAACCACTTAGCCTGAAGGAAAAACTTAAACTATGTCGGGCTGTTGTATCCTGGAGGAAACAAGTCAAGAGATAGACTGCTGGGTCGGTGTCATTGTGGCACAGTTGTCTTGAATCTCCTTAAAGAGAGTGAGATATTTATGCCTCAACCTAAATATATTTTATTCAATAGTATATTTTATGTTTTCAACTATAATTATTGTAATCTGTGGTAAGTCACACCAACAATTTTAAGGAGAATCATGTTTTGTTACAATTTAAAAAATTGCAAATGGGAGATTTCAACATCACTCCATCACCATAATTAAAAAATTTGTTGTATTAAGATCATCATGGAGATTCTCACTGCGTCGCCAAAATACAACTGAATTTTGCCATCTTTCTGTTAATGCCTTGATGTTTTATTTAATTATTTAATAAATAAAGCAACATCGTTATAAGTTGTTAGAGATTCGTACACCAAGAAACTCCACTATAGAAGCTCTAAAAAAGGTGAATTATGGTAATAAGCATTGAGAAAAAAACTCCTCAAAATGGGTTGCTTAGCTGACAAATTCTAGCCAACCATTATTGAAAAATTTCACTTGAATGTTACGATTTGAAAATCGAGTTGTGATGGCATCTATATCCCAATTGTAGAAAAACTATCCCTGGACCAGAACGTTAAGAAATGGACCATTACCCAGTACCAAAAGAAGAAAAATGAAAAGAGATGAAAAAGAGAAATAGAAGGACATATACATACGTAAAAAAAGTAAATCCCAAGAACTTGGTATCGTGGTTGTAGAGCACCTTTATGTAGATTAATACAAATACAACCCGAAACGTGGAAAGAAACTACAAAGTATGCATCCTAAACAAATATTAGGATAATCCTGTACTAAAAGAAGAACTGGTTACTAAGAACGTCAACTGCTTAATGTATCCTCGAAAAAGCTCTGATCAATCCCACACGATTATGTCCTACCTACTAGCTCGTACCAGAATTTGCATTATAAATAGATGGAAAAGTGTATCAGCAATATAAAAAATAACGATTACCCATTAGGAATCATAGATAGACCGGGGAAAAGCAAGTATAATATAAGGTAAAGTGCGATAAATAACAGGTAGAGAGGGAGTAGTCGCAGTAACATCTAACACGTACAAAAGAAACTTAACTAAATCAGGGTGTGAACACAAATGACCTAAGTCATAAGTAAATCATGACCAATGCAACACGTATCTGAGCTCCATCGTAACCGACACAATGAAAAACCATAAAGAGAAATTCAACACAAATAACAGACTAATCTATCATCAAGTGAAGAAAAGCCAGTAAACAATATCCTAAAGAAAATAGTACACAATGTCTAGATTGAAGCAAGAACTACCATAATCCCATACTACCGGAAGGTGTAACTACGCATACAAGTAACCCAACAAGGCCCTGAAGAGTACAACCAAGAGCAAAAGAATATAATGCAAAGGGATACTAGAAAGTAAATATGTCCCAATAGTAATCCCGTACGGTCCTCCTCCTGCAGTAAGGTTCGCAGGGTATGAACTAGGGAGGACCCAAAATATATATAACTACTCTTTCATATACCTTCCCCCAAGATGCACATCATGCCTCAAACATAGCAACCAAGGTTGGTAGGGCCCGTGGAAAAACTCAAACTCGCATGAAAAACTCTCGTAAAAAGCTATTTAAGGCACAGTCCACAAGAATAAATGCTTAAAATTAGGATCAACCTATATATCGTATCTTAGTATAAACCCAATTTTTGACATATAGGCATTTCCAGAAAAATACCATGGTGGAATAAGAAAATAGATCCATACTACCGAACAGTCGTGGAAACATATATAATAATAGGTAAGCATCTCCTCTGGTGGTATTATTAATATAAACCAAGTGGTTTTACAATATTTTAGCCAAAAATACGTAATTGGCTATCCACATCCTAATAATCATGCATGCTTGTCAAATATAAGAAAACCACAATCTAAATCGGCTTTAAAGCCACTAGGTTAGTTCTCAGGTTAGCTACTTAAATCAAATCGCTAGTTCAATCCCCTCTAAATCCCCAACTATGTTCCATAGACAATGTAAAACACGCAAAATAGACCATGTATCCCCAGGGGTATATAGCAAGAGAAAAAAACCAGCAAGGTAGGTCATAAGCCAGTACAACAGCAATTCGCAAAACAAGTAACTCAGCTCGGAGATGAAAATTTACCAAACATATGCATCACTAAATATCTTGTCTAAAAAGAGTAAGTCGTATCTTACCTAAATGCCGATGGTATTCTCAAGAAATGCACTGAGACAATCGAACATCACAGGAAAACTCCAAACTGTATGAGGATAGAAAAAACATAACCTAAAAATCAAGATGAGTAAAAAGAAGACACATATTTCTATAGGAATAGCAGGGTCGAAACTCAAACTAATAATGGATCTATGAACCCTCGAAGCTCAGAAAGATATTTATACCAACACGTGGAGAACATCTCATAGAACATATGGTTCAAAATTAGAATCAACCAGATAGAAGATAATGAAGAAATAAAACCTAGAAATTAATGTAATATGTAAAGAGAACCCAAGAACTTACCTGGTAGAAACCATCATACTACCACAAAAAAAAAAAAATTATGGATCAAAAATCCAAAGTCCTTCAAATGAGCTTAATTTATCTTTAACGATCAAAAACTACGCTGAAAATTGAAAGAAATTATGAGGAGCTTTTTGTTGGAGACAACTATATTAAGAAACACCGACTGTTGATTTATGGGCCACCAATTTATCATTCATTTGTCCGATTAATAGGTCTCCACTACTATTTTGTCCTAAATTTCTAAAATGATCCAAAAATACATGGAATGAAAACAGAGTATAATTTCAACAATCGATATATGAAACTTTCATGTAATCAATATTTTGTACTTAACAAAACAAACATAATAATGATAAGAGGTTATTAAGATAAGAAATTACCAAAGTAGAAATAATTAAAAAGGAACCAAACTATGAAACTACCAGAAAACCAAACTACCGGTCCCAGCAAGTCACAAATGAACTGGGGAAGCTATAATTATGCTCTAGATGAAGAAATCCCAAATACATAAAAATGACCCGAAGGGTCAGTATATTAAAAATGGAAGATCTCTATTGAGAAATGGCAAAGATCCCTTACCAATTTGCAAAACACATTAAAAATTTAAATTTTTAAGATGATTTTTTAGAATAGAGTAATTTAATTAAATAATGACGTGAATTTCCCAATCCAACATGATAATAGAGACATATGGATTAATAAGAATTTGATGAAGAACAAATTGGCTGGATAAAATCCATTGGAGAAAATAACAGAGTAATTATTTTAAATAAAATACTGATAGAGAGTAATGAGAAGATGAAAAAAGTAAAAATAATTAATTTGTCAGCCATAGTTTGTTAATGATGATGATTAAAGGAAGTTTTTTAAGTGACGATAGGGAGGGTTAGATGGACAATTCAATTAGGTCATGTCCGGTTTGTCTCAATTTAGTACACAAAATAATTAATTTACTTAAATATTAAATTAGCAAAATACAAATATGCGACATAATTAATTAATCAATTAATTTTACTTTCATATTCAAATCATTAAAATAAGGGTAAAAAGGATCCAATAGGTTAATTGTAAAGGAATTTTGGATCCAATAGGTTAATGAAGGGCATTTTAGGCACTTTTAGAATGGGTAAAGGGCATTTTAGGCATTTTCTAGAAAATATATTGAGTAGGTTTTTTGTAACATAAAATATTTAGGAGATAAATTTCATTTAGAATGAATAATACCCTAAAAATATGATGAAAGTTTCCTTGACAATTCACATTATGTTGAAAAACATTGTGAAATATAATTTTGTTGAGTGTATGTGTAAACCCTCAAGGTTATTTATATTTTTTGTGTATTTTATCATTTTCCCTTTCCCGTAGTAAAATTACGATAAAATAAATTTAATTTCGTTGTTGGATCGGGAGGGGAAAGGAGTTTGGGAAAGTTTTAGAGAAAACTCAGTTTTTGAGACTTGGATTATCAAAAATGGAACTCTAGGGGTCATCTACTGTTTAGAAGCCCGAATCAAGAATCCATTAGTTTCATCTGTTTCGGAATGTGGATTTTGGTCTAATAAGAAATTTTTTTCCTAATTTCCCCCATTCGTGGTGATTTTTAGTGGTTTGACGTGATAAAGTTGAAGTTATAAAGGAATGATTGACTTTGATTTGAGTTAGAGTTCCCGAATTTGAAATGTTATGATTTCATTATATTCAAGAGATGGTTTCTAATATAGAATGAGGTCTTTTATATTGTTTTATATCCCGGAGGCATTTTGGTTAGTTTGGTATTTTTAGTTAAAAATAAACCTTCAATAGATATTGAGTCAAGGAGACCTTGAATTCATGTTTTGATTGCTCCATTGAGTGATGAATGTCAAAATTAGTATGTTTACATATATGGTTTATTTGAAAGGTAATCCAAATGAATCCTGAGAATCCAACCTAAAGTTTGAATTTTCTTGTGTATTGCTGTCAAAATAGCAGTTCTTGCTGTCACCAGCCTACCCTTACGATCATAGAGGAGGGTCGTGATTGTAGAGAGGCTTGCGATTACGAGGACGGGTTTGATGTGGGTTGTGTTTGGGGGTTACATGTAGCGTTCAAAAATGATAAATTAAATTATTTGATGCGATCACATGGACTGATCCACAATCACAATGGGCAATTTTTTGCACTGTTATGATCGCTATAACGGACCAGAATGTTGTTCCATGTTCACCTTGGCAGTGAAGTTCATAAAATCAAATTGTTTCATTATTTTCAAATGGTGATCATATTTTACTAAATTTGGCATGAACAAAAAGGAAGATTTTGAGGTTTAAAATCTGGGTAACATCTAAACCCTTTTTCATCAATTTTCAATCACTTTAACATGACTTCTTTGTAGTAATGGATGGTTTTGAATCCAAAATGATGGTTTAAAGTATAAAGTTGAAAATCACAAAACCTTAATTCTGAACTTCTAAATAAATTAGGTTTTCAATGAAACTTGATATTTAGATTCCCTTAGTATCAGAAAACATTGTTGTAATAAAATTCATATTTTGACTTTGTGGGCCCAAGATGAATTTTTGAATAAATCTTCATATTATTGGTTTATGAATTTTGATTGTTATATTTCTTGAACTGTTTGTGTTTGTGACTAGATTGCACTCATTTAGAGGCTCTATGGAAGGGAAAGGCTCATAAGTTACTTATTCTTTGATTAGAAGGCAAGTAAAAGTTCTTTGATCTTTGTATAGAGTGTTTGTGATTGAATTTATTAGAAAATAGTATGTGTTTTGCTATAATAGGTACAATGGGAGTGCCTGCATCGGTTAAATAATGAGACTCACCCAGGTGCTAGTGTCAAGTATGCAGCTTAAAATGAGAAATTATTGATTATGTGATTCAGTGGTTTATTATTGTGGCTTACCAATGAGTTGAGTGTAAAAATCTCCAAGGATGCCTAATTAGGTTAAAATGGAGTCTGGATGTGATGATTGAGACATTCAGACAATATTTGAGGCCTAGAAAATGTTAACCGATTTAGGATTTAATTATTATTGCATACTACACTGGGTTGATGTCTTGAGGTTGATATCATATTGTGATGGACTTGATATGGCTTGATAAGCCAAAATGAATTGTAAGTCGATACCCGTCGAGGACTTATTTGACAAGTGATTAGATACTTGGTTATTTTCCCTAAATTAAGCTTAGTTTGAGGGTTACTAGTTCATTTGTGTCATTATCATTATTGTAACTTGTTCACAGTGTTGTTGTTACTTTTTATCGGGGTACCGTGTTAGTATGAAAATATATACTCTATTTCTAAATTGGAATGTCTCACTGGCACAATATTAGAATGGATCAGGTACCTTGCTAGTACAAGTACATAGGCCATATACGCCCCAATGTCCCTCATATATATATATATATATATACCAAACAGTTTATACATAGGAAAGACATGCATCATGATCACTTGCATTGCTCATTACTTTTACTTGAATATGTAACTTTTCTTGATTATTTATCTGACTAATTCATTGAGATTATCTAATATTTGATGATGACTGGAGACTTCTAGTGGTAGTTGTTTCTGAAATTGAGATTCTCACCTATTTATTCATGGTTGTGTGTATAAATTAGTTGTTTGATTTTTATACATAGTGGAATTGTATCTGTTTATTGGGACACTATGTACTAACTATTGAAGATTGTAACATTGAGGGTTGGTTAGGTGTTAGACTTCTCATCATCTCTTTATGCTTAGACCATTTAAGTACGTTGTTGGGTACTATTGTTTTGTACTCACTTTTTGCTTATCTGCACTTTTGTGCAGGTACCATTCCAGGACATCGTGATCTTCTTTCCTTTTTAGTCCAGTAGCATGTTGAGACTTTCCAAGTTAGTTTTCGTCTCATTCGCAATACTGAGGACTTCTATATCTTTTTGGATACTGCGTATTTACTTACAAAAGACCTTCTGGGATTACAATATTTTGTATTTAATCTATGTTAGAGGCTTTCTATAGTGAAAACCTTGTTTTGAAATAGTTAATATTATGGATTTTCATTTAAAAAGTTCTTTATGTCACTTACTTTTGCTTTTATTTTTTTTCTTTTATTTTTAATTTGGTTGACCTACTCTGGTGGTAGGTGCGATTACGATCGATTTCTTGGACATGAAAATTTTGTATCACATCCCTAGGTTTGTTGGTCCCACTATACACAAGTCATGTTTAGTTGAGTCTCACTTATTGGTGCGGAGACATCCATTACTTTTCCTCGAGAGGTTACAAAACTCTAGGAAAACATATCTTCATTCATTCAATCCTATCTAGCATTGTTGGCTCGCGTGGGCTAAGTTATTACCTATTTTTAATAATGGTGAGGAAAAGAGTTACAGTTGAAGGAGATGAGCATAGTATTCTAGTGCCCGTTGCCAGAGATAAGGGTAGGGGTAAAGCCACAGCCATGGTTAGGTCTAGGAGAGAAGACAAGTCAGACAATGTGCCAGAGAAACCTTATTTGAGTCTGAGAGTAAGAGGGATGAGGATTATATTCCTCGTGAGTATGCAATGTCCCCACTATTATATGACACACTTCTCAGAGTTCTAGGGGTGTTGGAGAATATGATACAGGGCGGAATACGACTTGATTCACAGACCTGAGTAGGAGTAGAGACCCTACAGTAGGGGACTATTCATATGGTTTATGATCTGGTGGGCTAGACACCAGTATCTCCAGTTCAAATAGGTCCTCCAGAAGCAGTTCAAGTTCCAGTGGCATAGCCGCTAGTGGTTCAGTGATAGGTAGGACAACAAACAATTGCACATAGAGTTCATGACCTATCGATGATGAGTGTTGGGATCGGGGGTGCAGTTGTTGATAAGATGTCCAATGAACAAAAGAATCAGTATGAGAGGTTATAGAAGATAGACCCACCACAGTTTTAGTATGTTCAAAATGAGGACCCGTATGAATTTTTTATAATAGGTCACGAGCTACTCTAGAGTGTGGGGCTAGTTCAGTCTCATGGAGTAGATTACACTATATTATAGCTTTGAGGAACATCCAGCTAGTTATGTTGCCTACATTGATTCTAAACCAGTTGGATCTTCTCCTTTTACTTGGGAAATGTTTGCTTGAGTTTTGTTTGAGAGATATATGTCTTGCAACATGAGGAATGGACTTCGTTGATAGTTTGATGAATTGGATCAGGAGGGTATCACTGTGGATGAGTATGTTTCTCATTTTTTGAGTTATCTAGACATGACTTACATATTTTTCTGGATGAGTGGGAGAAGATAGATAAATTCATGAAATGGTTGATCTTTCATATTTATGTAGTATTATTTACATCCTCCCAGTTAGAGATATCTACCTTACGTAGTGTGATTGAAGTGAACAAGTGTTTTGAACAATTGTATAGTGATCAATATGGTGATAGTAGGGGAAGGATGCCCCATCCATTAGTCTAGTTTTCGGGTGCCTTATTTTTAGGCAGAGGTTTATTTTGTTTGGGTACTTATTTTCAATGCCTCGGTCAATTTTAGGTGTCTTTATAGATTGTTGATAGCATCGATATGTACTAGAGTTCATTCAACCCAATTCAGAGTTCACATCGATCTTATCAATGCTTTTCTGGCCTAGGTGGCCATTCGGTTCTTAGAGTTCCTCATAGAAGTTCTTAGTTCCTAGATCTTGCTACCACTGTGGTACTCAAGGTCATGTTATGATACAGTTCCCAAATCATGTATCAAGAGAGGAACCACTATCTTCTTAGGAATTTTATGTCGTAACTAGAGCACATGTACCAGCAGCCGTAAGTAGATAGGGTATGCAGGCGACAATACGTGCAAAGCCTGGTAGTGGTACTTTTTAGACTAGTAGGGGTTATGGTTGTGTTCTAGTTCATCCTAGAGGTGGATGCACATAGTGTTATGCATTTTCAAGGAACCTAAGGTAGAGTCTTCCGACGCAGTGATCACAAGTATCGTCCAAATTTTCAATCTTCCTGCATATGTATTGTTTGATCTACATCTACTTATTTTGATGTGTTTACATATTTTTTTGTAGGTTTTGATATGTTATTTGATGACTTGGCTATACATATTTGTGTGTTTACTTTTGTGGGTGATTCCTTAATAGTGGATAAGGTATGCCAATCTCATCTTGTTTTCTTGGTGGGGTATTGATCTTAGGGGTATTTATATGCCTTAACACTATTAAAGTCCAATATTTTAGCTGAGTTTTGAGAGAAGTTATGTGGTTTGGAGTGTCTTATTAATTTCTATGTGTTACATTTACTAAACCAAAGGATTAACCTATTTTAGGGGATATTTTGATCTAACATGGATGAAAATCAAGAGAAAATGAAGATGGAATGAATGGACATTGTGTGAGGAAGATATGATAAAAAACAAGCTAATCACGATTGGGATCATGATGTTATGAGGATAATATAACGACAGAGATTATGTTGTGATCCCCTATTAATTTCGTGAAATCCTATCTCCTTTTAGGTTAAGTTGTGGTCAAAAAGGTATTTCTATGTGCCGACTATATAACTCTTTTTAGGCAGTTTTGAAAGGATTTTACAGAGCATTGAAAGTACTTTGATGATGAAAACAAGTAGAGAAGGAAACCAAGCAACCTACGGTTACATTTTATTCTTTATTCTTGTACTCTTATGTTAAACAAGACTATTTGTAGAATTATTATGAGTTTTTGTGGCTAAAAACCCTTGTTCTGGGGTTGCGGCTAAATACATGATTCCTAATCTTTGTTGTATATAGACAATTTAATATCTTCTCATATTAATTTTTTTTTACTTTACTTCTTGAATCTAATGATTGGCCACCATTACAATATATATAGAACTCTAAAGAACAAATCTTGGAATATGAAGAGTAGAATGACAACGTAAGGAGTGAGATCATATCCAAATTATGCTAGAGTTAGTGAATTGAATATGAATTGCAGCTAGCACGAGATCTTGTACTTAGTTGACTCACTTAGTTTAATAGGGATGACATATATAACACACATACACTAGATTATCGTATCACCACTCAATGAAGCAGTTTTTAGGTTGATATAGGTAATTGACTAGAGGATGATAAATATCAAATTCATAAGTTTAACCCCTAAATCATCAAGTAGAGGAGAATGATTTGTCTATGTGAATTGATATCATTCATGAATGTAAGCAATGTCGTAGTCCCGGAATAGTCTTCTCCATTGATTACACTAGTGATTTTTCTTCCAAAGCATTCTTTAATTTCTCACTATTGAAGAGTAGAGTAGTTATAAAATTAAACCTCTTGATTTGTTATATATAGTTACATTGATATTTATCTACCCACAAGATTCATTCATTAAACTAATTTTAAGTCCTTGAGGGTTTGATATCCATCTCGAAAGAGCTTCTATATTCCTTTTACGATTGCGTTCACTTGTGTGTTTGGAAACTAGCAAGTTCTTTATCCTTGTAGATATTTTATGTTGTGCAATTGTTAACGGCTTGATCTTAGTAGGCTTAATTTCTATAGGAATTGACTACTGCTATTCTGGCAAGGAGGAGAGACTTTGTGGAGCCATTGTAAGAACCGGAGCATTTCTTTTATGAACATAGAAGAAATGCAACACTTTCTTATCCAGTTCCACAAGTTCAACTAGTGTAGCCAATAGTTGTAGCGCCTATTGGGATAGCAACCGCAAGGAAAGTTCATGAGGTGGAAATTCCATGTGCCACCACTGCTACCTCTTATATACGCAAGCCCGCACCTGGAGGTAGATTTGAGCTGAAACAAAATATGGTGTAACTTTTTCAATCTAGTAGGCAATTCGCTAGTATTCTACATGAGGATCCACAATAGTATATTCAGAACTTCTTGGAGATCATTGATACCTATATTCCATAAGGAGTTTCACTAGACTATATGAGACTCATGTCGTTTCTATTTTCCCTGATGGGAGATGCAAAGAGGTGGCTTGCTGCAGATCCACCTAACTCAATTACTACTTGGAGGACTTGTTAAGAAAGTTATTGATACATTTCTTTCCATCTGGGAAGACAGCAAAGCCGAGGAGTAAAATCTTGAGCTTTCGACAAAACCATGGTAAGAATCTCTACCAAGATTGGGAGAGATTTGAAACACTGCTCAGAAGTTTTCCTCTGCATCAACGGTCCAATGAGGTTTTGTTGCATAATTTTATTGAGGCATTGGGGAACCGAACTCTAAGATATTACTTGATCCAGCAGTCAGAGGATAGGCCTTGGAAAAGACTTATAATAAGATGTATACTATGTTGAGTGGGATTGTAATAGGTAATCAAGATTGTAATGGGATTTTTCAAGAACTGGTGGGAAGAAAATAACTGCAGGGATCATGGAATTAAAAGCGATCAACGTATTATCTGAACAAATTTCATCACTATAAAACATGTTTACTCAGGCTCTCGGGAAGAAGCAACATTAGGTTGCAGTGAACGCATTCCAATCTCATGCTTCCATTTGGTGTGAGATATGTGGTGGAAGTAATCATACTTCTAATTTATGTGAGACAATTCCTGATTTAGATAATTATTTGGGTAATGCACAAAAAGGAATGGGGCAGCAATATATTGGTAACATTTATAATTTGATCTCAAAAAACCATCCAAACTTCTCTTGGGGTGGAAATCGGAACCAATCACAACCATATGGTAAAGTTCAGTATAGGAATCAATAGCCTAATCAACATCATAGACCCAAGTTTAATCAACAGAGTTTTGGTAATCAGCAAAATATGCAGCCCAATAATATTACTGAAGAGATACTAAAAAGATTGCTTGTGGGGAAGGCATGTGATATTGAGAGATTGTCTAGGCTAGAGGCAGACATGAAAAATAAAAAACTAAAAGCACAGCAATTTGAAAGACAGATGGGAAGATGGTTGTGTCATAAAATATGATACCCTAAGGTGGTCTTCCAAGAAAAACAGACCAAAATCTGAGACAACTGAATGCAATAAGAATAAGAAGTGAGTTGTAGTTGATAGAGTTAGTTCCTCGAAAGACAGGTCAATTGAACATAAAAGAAGAGAGCACGAAGGATAATGTAGACATTAGTAAGGCAAAAGATGCTAAGTATGGGGAAGTAGCATCCATTGTGAGACCTCCACCACTATTTCCTCAGAGATTACAAAAGCAAAAAGAAGAAGAGGGGTTCTAAAAGTTCATGAAATTTTTGGGGCAGGTTCATATTAACTTGCCTTTGATTGATGTTTTGTAGGGATCCCAAAAAATTAGAAGTATGTGAAGGATATTATGGCAAAAAAAGATTGCTTAACTGAGTAACCCATAGTATCTCTCACTTAGGAGTGTACATTTCATATTCAGAACAAATATCCCACTAGGTAGCTTTATTATTTAGATCAATATTGGTCAGGTTCTCAATATTCATAGGTTATGTGAACTGGGTGCGACTATCAATCTCGTGCAACCTTTTATTTTAAGCAGATGGGGTTGGATAATCCTAGACCTACCACAATCATATTGCGGTTGGTTGATCACTCCTTAGTCAAACCTTTGGTATAGTGGAGGATATGCTAGTGCAGGTGGGGCCTTGATATTTCCTATGGATTTTGTTATTCTAGACTTCAAACTAGATCTAAAAGTCCCATTTATTTTAGGGAGTCCATTCCTGGATACTGGGTGTACATTGATTGA